>CAKAKQ010028523.1:0-10131 GCA_916700675.1 Helicolenus avius
GTACCAGCTGGGGGTCCGCTACCTCACACTCACACACTCCTGCAACACACCCTGGTAAGAGCCAGCATTTACGCCATCAAACACGCAAAGGAAAATTCACACATTTGACCTTCAAACAGTCACACAGGCGTCACACGTGTGACGTAAATGTGCACTTGCGTCCCTGAGCAAGTGGTGAAGCAGGTATTCAGATTCTTTAGATAGATAGATAGATAGATGTACTTTATTTATCCATAAATGCTTGTGTTACAGCAGCAGGTTATCCAGGCATTGAACAGTTAATACACAGTAAATATACATGTCAACACTAGAGAAAAATATCTAGCTTTTATTTTATCATTAGATAATTTGTACTCAGACCTCAAAATGATTCAGTTTACTGTTACTTAAAGATGAAGTAGGTGAGATTGAAGCAAATATGAAATTTGTTTTTATAAAACGGTCACTATATTCTGACAGTAGTGCATGAGACAGGTAATCTGATAAAAACCACGTGCCTCTGTGTCCTCCGGTACTCCTAACGGCATCTGCTAGATTTCATAGACTGGAGGAAAACAACCAATCAGAGCCGAGCTGGAGCCTTGCCGTCTCTGAGCAGCTGTCAATCACTCGCGAACTCCGATCAAACGGTCAAACTAGGCAGCGCTGATCAAACATTAATCAATATTCTGTTACTGTAATGCCTATTTCTCACCTCAAATGTTTTCAGAAACATCTTGTAGTGTACTGTTTAGCTGTAAAATGAGACCCGGCAGCCAGGTTGAGATCTGTTGAGGAAATACCAGGCACCGCCCACCACCCGGAGCACAGCCAATAGGAACGCTCTCTCTCTCTGAAATGACCTGCGATTGGTCAAAATCTTCCGTCACAGGCTAGATTTTTTAAAGCCTGAAAACAGAGCCATGAGGAGAGTTGCAGGAGTCTAGTTTTCTCTCAGAACACTTCCATTACAATATGATGAAAGGTTATTATGGAATTTTTGCCCGATGATGCCAAAAAATTGTTGCAGCTCTAATTTTATTTTTTTGGGTAGTTTAATCTTTAATTATGCGTCATATTCTAGTAGCTCTTCATATGTTTTGTATGTAAAGTAACTATTGCTGTCAAATAAATGTAGCGGAGTAAAATGTACAAACTAGCATTAAATTAAATACTCAAGGAAAATACAAGTACCTCAGATAAATGTATTTAATTACATTCTACCACTGCCCTGAGCACACAGACACATGCATACACATGTCTATATGTCACACTTAAATAACACATACATAAGGTAAAGAGCTGTCTGACATAAAGCACACAAAGGCTAATTCTCACAGTTATTCAATTGAAACAATTGATGAACTGTTTTTCTTTTTTCACACAGCTTTCTTTCTAACTTAGTGATATTTTACTTGAGTAGAAGTAACAACAAAATGCGAAGCTACACCAAACTGAAAACGGTCTTTCAGTACGGCTCGGTCACATCAGTGTGGTGTGTTACCATCAGACCTTACGGTCTGTTAAGGTTGAGCTGTGGGGAGTTCGGGGATTCCTGCAGCAGTATCAGATTCTCTGGAAGAGCCAGTTTGGCACTGAAACGCTTTGTCTGATCACTTTAGGTGGCTAAATTTACTGTAAGTGTTGAAGGAAACCTTATGAACTTTACCTAAGGAAATGAAAACAAATCTCCCTGACCGCTCCTGAACTGTATCTGTGTATTTTTCCACCTGACTATTGTTTACTTCTTTGGTCCGTGCGATTTCAGAATATGTACTTAGCTACGACCACTATCACATTGTAAAATACAGTATGTGTCCTTTGAATCACCAAATGTGCTTAGGAATAAAGTCCTGAAGTTAACTGTTTCTTTTATTGTCAGGGCGGATAACTGGCTTGTCGACACTGGATCAGAGCCATCTGAACATAATGGCCTGTCTTCATTTGGCAAGGTCAGTGAACAATCAGGGATGCTTTAAAAGTGTAATTGGTTACAGATTAGTGTCTTAAAAATGTACTTTTGTTTACTACCAATTTAAGTTTATTACAAGCACGACGAAACATTACTTCAACATCACAAGATGTGTAACAATAAAATGTGAACTAACAATTGAAATGAGGCCTTTTTCTAATACAAATGTGTCTTAGAAATCATAATGACATAAAACATAAAACATAAATATAAGAAAATAGTATAAGAAATATCTAGAAATAACATAGAAAATATGTTTAAATCATAACTTGGCAAACACAAGCCCAACAGGCAACAACAGACTTGACTATGACTTGCCCAAAACTGCATGTAATTATCGTAAAGTGGGCATGTCTGTAAAGGGGAGACTCGTGGGTACCCATAGAACACATTTACATTCACATATCTGGAGGTCAGGGCAAATATGCTTGTATACATGTATGTATATATTTATTATTGGAAATGAATTAACAACACAAAACGATGACAAATAGTGTCCAGAAACCCTCACAGGTACTGCATTTAGCATAGAAAATATGCTCAAATCATAACATGGCAAACGCAAGCCCAACAGGCAACAACAGACTTGACTATGACTTGCCCAAAACTGCATGTGATTATCATAAAGTGGGCATGTCTGTAAAGGGGAGACTCGTGGGTACCCATAGAACACATTTACATTCACATATCTTGAGGTCAGATGTCAAGGGACCTCTTTGAAAATGGCCATGACAGTTTTTCCTCGCCAAAATTTAGCGTAGGTTTGGAGCGTTATTTAACCTCCTTTGCGACAAGCTAGTATGACATGGTTGGTACCAATAGATTCCTTAGGTTTTCTAGTTTCATAGGATACCAAAGGATATCTTCTCTCTAGCCTTAAAACTGAGCCCGCTAAACCCGCAAAAAATGTATTGCGTTAATGCGTTAAAGAAATTAAACAGATTTGCGTTTATGCATCATTATCACGTTAACTTTGACAGCCCTAGTAAATAAGATTGACAAAGTATTATTTCTCTATTTTATACTGTGTTCATCCCGCTAGATGGATAGAGTGCCTAAAGAAAGTACCCATGTTTTATTGTCCTACAACATTGAATCAAAGTAGATTTAATGAGGCTTTTTTCATGCTGTTCAACAGAAAAGTCAAAACACAAAGTGAAAACAGCTCTCTTAAACAATACTTACTGTTATTTCATGAAGGAGGTAAACTAGTGACAGTATAAATTAAAAAAAATAAGGATGTTAGCATGTTTTATATGTTTTGGTACCATAAACAATTTAAATTGATCATAGAAATAATCATTGTTCTTGCCTACAACAGCAACTAGTGAAGGAAATGAACCGTCTGGGGATGCTGATCGACCTGGCTCATGTGACTGAAGCGGTGATGAACCAGGTGCTGGACATGTCTGTAGCTCCAGTCATCTTCAGCCACTCATCCGCCTACAGCATCTGTCCACACAAGAGGAACGTCCCCGATGACGTTCTCATGAGAGTGGTGAGTGGGTGTGTGTATGTGGTGGTGGTGGGTTCAAGTGTCACAAGACAAATCTGTTTTTTCTTCTTTCCTCTCCCATTAATCATCTCACAACCCCTCAACGTTCTGCTACACAAATCTGTATTTACATAACCCAATATCACAAATCACAAATTTTCCTCAGGGGGCTTTACAATCTGTACAGGATACGACACGTTCTGTCCTTTACAGTACGACCCTCATATCGGATGAGGAAAAACTTTCAGTTTAGACAGGAACTACCAACTACTCATAAAAAACTCATAAAAAACTCATAAACATCTAAAATACTACCAAGCGCTCCCAACTAGACACCAGGGCTGACTTCGACCAAAGAAATTCTCAGTCAACTAACCTGTGATCTGTGAAACTGAGTTTCTCCACAAAGAATAACACAAAAGCACCACTTTAAATCTTGTGTTTACCAGAGATGTGCTCATAACTTTCTTAGAAATAAGTCATTCAGCGTGAAAAAACCCCATAAAAAAACGACTAATCGATTAAAGAAATCTTAGTCAACTAAGACCAAAACAACCGATTATCGACTAAGAGGGGGCTGCCCTACTATGCACTGCTTTTGTTGTAAGGGATCACAAGCCAAAAGGTTGGTTTAATTTATAACAATATACTGTAATTTATTAGCTTATTGTATGTTTACAAAAAAATGTAATCTTAAACGTAACTAAATCTATAGTTATCATAGAAAGTACAGATTTAGTGGAGTATGAAGTAGCAGAAAATATAAAGCAGAAAGTATCGTAAGACAGTAGTCCGCCTGACGGTTGTAACCTGAAGCTGCTCAGCACTTTGAAAACACATCCTGCCTTTGCCGTTTATTATCTCGGATAACACACCCGTAAATGCTCTTTATAGCACCAGAGGGCTTAAAGAGGTTGTAAATTGGCACCCTGTGTCCAGTTCAACTGATACATGCAGTTTCCTGGTTAAAGGCAATAAAACAGTAGACAAGAAGAGGGCTATTGTGCAGCACTGTGAAATAGCAAACAGATCAAAGTAACTCCGTTAACCAAGAGACGAGCACTTTGATAAGAAAGCAGAGGTCAATACCCTCGTGCACTTGTTTAAATGCATCTCTTGGCTCCAGTCCTGTCTCTCCCTGTTCCTGTTCTGCACTTTCAGTCTCTGTAGGGCGTCTCGAGCCTAACAAAGCAGAAATGACAGAGTGTCTCGCTGCCTCCTATAGATGAGTTTCTAGGTCAGGAAGTGTTTCGCTGTCATGTAACTTCCTGTCTGTCTCTCCAGAATGAGACGGGAGGAATTGTCATGGTGAACTTCTACAACGACTACGTTACCTGCAGCGAGACCGCTAACATCTCACACGTTGCAAGTAAACTACTGTTATTATGACCATGACAACTGCTGTACAGTAAACTTGGTTAAATATTATCATTTATCTTTCTATGAAAAAAAAAACCTTCGTCATCCACTTTATTGTCACATTTACTGCTTTCATCATAGATCACTTTGACCATATAAAGAAAGTTGCCGGGGCTGGCATCATTGGTTTTGGTGGAGATTACGACGGGGTGACAAGGTGAGTTCAAAACATTCAAACTTGGACTTAAACATAAGCTTCTGGTCACAACACTCAGAAGATAAGTTTAAACATTAAAAGACAAGGGCTAACTAGGGCTGTCAATCGATTAAAAGATTTAACCGTGATCAATTGCATGATTGTCCATAGTTAATTGTGATTAATCGCAGATTAATGTACCTTAAAGGGAGGTTTGTCAAGTATTTCATACTCTTATCAACATGGGAGTGGGCAAATATGCTGCTTTATGCAAATGTATGTATATGTTTATTATTGGAAATCAATTAACAACACAAAACAATGACACATATTGTCCAGAAACCCTCATAGGTACTGCATTTAGCATAAAAAATATGCTCAAATCATAACATGGCAAACTCAAGCCCAACAGGCAACAACAGCTGTCAGTGTGCTGACTCGACTATGACTTGCGGGTTTGTTTAGCCTCCTTCACAACAACCTTTGGTAATGTGAGCAGCAGAGTGCAAAACCGCGGCACCGTCAGCCGCTGTGTAACTTCCCTTGCTGTAGTTCTGTATGGGTTGCAATCTGAAACCACCCACACCACTAGATGTTGCCAAATCCTACCCACTTCAGCTTTAAATGTGAAATCGTAATTCCCTGCATGTCATCCTCTCAGAGTACCAGAGGGTCTGGAGGACGTGTCCAAGGTGCCCAAAGTGGTGGCTGAACTGCTGAGGAGAGGATGGACTGATGAGGAGGTCAAAGCTGCTCTGGGAAACAACCTGCTCAGAGTCCTAAGCAAAGCTGAGGAGGTGGGACACACACATACACACACACACACACACAACTCGATGATGTCATCCGGGTTATCCTGATTTGGGCTTGGAGACTATAAATTTATAAACAGACAGCCTGAGTTACAAACTGGGGTGTAGAGTTTGAAAGACGTAGGAGTCTGATGCTGCACTTCTGAGAATGGAAAGATTCCCATCTTTACACCCTGTGAGCATTGACATCATCAGAAAACTCAAGGCAGTTGTGGGATTGCAGAGATGGCCGTGTGAGGGTTAAAATTTGGGTTTGATTACTTTGAACGTGTCCTTTTGGCCGATAGTGATGTCATGGTGTACTGCCACACCCTGGAGTACTTTTACTCTTTAAGCTCTTTCTTCGTAATCATGATATTCAGACATTTTCTATCCTATCAAAAGTACATTAATTCAAGTACTGTACTTGAGTATATTCAAATTATACTACTTTCTACTTCTACTCCACTACATTGCAGAGATAATGTTTACTTTTTACTGCACTACATTTATTTGATAGAAATAGCAATGGTGCCTTGGTAGCAGGTGGACCCTGTGAGTGAACGCACACCTGTCACAGTGCCTTTCTGTCTGCTGTCTGACAGTCTCATCTTTGTGTGCGTCAGGTCCGTGACAGTCTGAAAGACAAGAGTCCAGATGATGTTCCTATTCCATATAATGAGGTGAAGAACCCGTGTAGGACGAGCTACGGTTACAGCGCTGGAGCCGTCCACTCACTCAGCACACTGGCCCTTCTGCTCACCCTGGGTCTCCAGGCTCTAATCACATCAACAGCTTTATAAGCTGCTTATCAATACAACAAGAATTTGTCAATGAATAATAATAAAATCTGATTTATATCTCACAACACCAACACCAAATAGTTTCAGTTTACTGTTTAAATGTTTTTAACCACTTGTATTTTTGCCAGATTTTAATGGTTTTCTGCATGTTAGTTTAGTAGAAAACTATTTTGTGTTGTGGTTTTTGCTTTTGCGATGTGGCTTTTGTATTTGCGTTGTGGATTTTGCATTCGTGTTGTTGTTTTTTTTTTGTTTTTTTACAGTTATCATGATAACAAAGACAAGACACAGTGATTATCATGTCAGACCAAGTTGAGTTTATTGAACTCATCTGGCTGTTTTATCCCTCCATAACACTGTCAGATAGAGGCTGCTGTGGGCAAATGTTAGTGTGTGATGACAATGACATATGGACTAAGTCACACCAGAGTAATCTGAATTCAGATACACACACACAAATATTCCTCAACATCAGTATAGACATTTTCACAGGTAGTAGTACAGTACATTACATGTTCACAGCTCCATCTAGCGGTCTGAGAGGGTAACACCTAAAGACATGCAAAACATCTCTGTGACCTCAACTTTAGATGTTGGGGATTTGCATGTTTTGAATTCAACTTTAACATTAGGTAGGTGGGAAAATTTGACTTTATGGCATGATTAAGATAAAAAAAACAAGGCAATATTTCTTAGTCACTAAGGTTTTCACTTGGCAAGGACATTGAGAGTCTATGAAAAAAGAGTTTCAACGTAAATAAATGGTAGTATAATTTTCTTCGACCAATTGGAGGAGCTTCAATCAATACAAAAGCATCTCTGTTTGCTCAGTGAAGGTAAAAGTATAAACTGCAAATGCACTTTTAGTAAACTATTACACAATGACATCTCCTGAAGGCCAAACAAGTGGTGTGTTTTTCTCCTATTACACACGGCAGCAACCTTGTAGACTTCAACATGCTTTCAGTAACAGCGTTGAATGAACTCGTTTCACTTTACAAGATGTTATGGCATTGAAGGGCAGAATGTCCTCACTGTTAAACATTGAATATAGAAGAACATGTTAAAAAAGAAAATATCTGATGCCCTTCAGTTAAAGGGATAGTTTGGGTGTTTTGAAGTGGGGTTGTACGAGGTACTTATCCATAGTCAGTGTATTACCTACAGTAGATTACGGTCGGCACGCCTCCAGTTTGCAGAAACAGACAGGAGTTACAGCACGGAAGCAAAACAATGTGCTGCTGTAGACGAGGCCGGCAGCAAACATATTTTAGCCACCAAAAAAAAAATTGATCAGTTTAAGGGAACGCTATTTTTTGAATATTTTCATTGCTTTACCTTGCCGTCAGACAGCCCTGGAGAACTGAAGCCATGGTACCCATCTATGCTCTCGCCAAAGCCACCAGAGTCCATTGAACAAACTGTAATTTTACCTCACAGAATATGGGTGCTGCTACCGCTGTCTCGATCAATTTGTTTTTTTTGTGCTATTGTGTGACTCTGGTGAATCCAAACTAACCAAAGTCAAACAAGAACACAAACAAACTAATCAATCAAGGCTGCGGTAGACCAGCAACTCCATGTCCTGTGAGGTAATAATACAGTTTTTTCCAATGGAGTCAAGTGGCTTCGGCGAGAACATAGATAACGGCTTCCTGTCGGAAACATAGACTGCATCGCTGTCTCAGGGCAAAGTAAACCAGCAAAGATATTCTAAATATAGTATACTCTTAAATGGATATTGCTTTTTTTCTTTATTTAGGTGAGCCTTTCTTTTAGGTGGCTAAAATACGTTTTGTTGCCGGCATGACTATAGATAAGTACCTCCACCAAAACACCTGAACTATACCTTTTAAGGTTGGTCATGTTGAATTCTGAAGCATTGAAACCACACTTATTTCATTTCTTTTACTATTTTAACACAAAAGGACACCATTCATAATCATTACAAAACAGAGGGGATTCACTTTTGGTCTGCCAGCTACAGCGGTTAGTACATTTGTAAATTCATCAGCTACTTTCAGTGTTTCAAGAAAAAGCACCTTTAAATAATAGTTTGTAACAAAGTGGTTTATGAAGTAGTCACTCACAGACAGAGTTCACTGTCACCTGGTTGGTATCTGGTGCTATTTTCCCCACACAGTTCACATCGTAAAATTCTGGCAAATACTTCTAAGTGAAATATTTGGGTTAACAAGGTTTGGTTGAGGCATAAGGAAGCATTAAACTAGAATTACCGCCTTGCGGTTGTATGCCTCCGCCAACCAGTCAAGTTGCAGTTTACATCAATGTCTGTCCAAAACGTCATTACTACATAATTTTATCCTATTAGATGTGTGTGAAATTGTCATAATTCCTGAGTTACGACCAAAAAGATGTTCTGTGAGGTAAAAGTGTCCTTGACCTTTGACCACCAAAATCAAATCCATTCATCCTTGAGTCCAAGCGGACATTTGTGCCAAATTTGAAGAAATTCCATCCAGGCGTTCCCGAGATGTCACGTTCACGAGAATGGACCAGACAGACAGACGGACGGTCAACCCGAAAACATAAAGCCTCCAGCCACAACCGTCACCACCGCACAGGCATAAAAAGCCAGAGGCATATCGTTTGACTCCGCCATCATATTCAAAGACCATTGCATCATTTAGTGCCCTCTTGTGTGCTTCACAAGTATAACAAGACTCCACAAATGCCTTTGTGAACTAGTCTTGTGTGTCCTCGGGATCCTCTCAGCACTGAGGCCCTGCTGGTGAATCAGACGGACGGACTTAATGAAAAGTGCACGAGTTACTATTAAATGGACAAAGGACTGCTTCTCACATGATCAACAGCAGCTGCACGATTGAGCGAGCTTCTCCGGTAAAACTAGTGTCTGACTGTTCGGTTTGAATGCCTCTACACAGACGAGCAGCGTGACCTCAACTGCATTGGCCAGAGTGTGAGCATTTTCAAGGGAATTCACCACACAAGAACCGGCCAAACATGCAATGGGACATTCCTAGCCCTCACAAAAGGTTTGGACGACAACAAACTTGAGCTGAAGAAGGCCACAGTTTTTCAGTGCATTACCTGAATCCACGTGAGAAAAGGCCATAGCACGATAACGGCTTCAAGAATAAAATGCAACAAGAGACTGAAAATTGACAGACTTGGAGCCATCGCTTTAAAGTGCACTGCATCCAAGCCAGGTCAGTTCTTCAGGTGAGTTATGTCCAACCTGTGACTTGAACAATAATTAAATGAAGGACGATGGTAGACTGTCTGTGGAGGTATTTCTAGAAGAAGGAAGGATAATCCAAGTCTGTACAAAGGAGGATGAGGGGTCTGTTAACAGAGTTAAGGTATGACTTCTCTCTCCGTCTCATTCTCTTGTTCCTGTGTTTCACTGTCTGACAGCAGAGGGGAATCAGTTGGCACAGCGATCCTATAAGGCAAACTATCTTTAGTCAACATCCTCCTGGTGGCAGAGACCAAGCGGGAATAACTATCAGGGTTGTAATCCGACAAAGGCTGCCGGTGGCACAGTAACGGCA
>CAKAKQ010028525.1:0-30184 GCA_916700675.1 Helicolenus avius
GCGGGACCTCGGCTGGTTAAACATAGCTAGGTTCACGCAGGAATAAAGGCTAAGGTTAGCTTTGATGGCACATCTCATTTCTCCGCGCAGCAGTCAGCACTCTGAGGGCTGGAGGGAAAATGAATTGTGGCACGTGTTGCTCACCCTGCTTGAGTTGAAACGACAGCTCTGTCATTTATCACAAGAGCCTCAGCAGGAAGTGCTGAACTCTCCAAGAGTACATGAATAAAGTATACAGAGGTAACCCCGTTTGGTCTTTGCTTTCTGAGTATAGAAAGAACATCAATGGTACATACTGTATACACTCACATCACTTTCTGTAGGGAGACTCTTGAGGGAAAGCCAGCAACAGACTGAGAGAAAATGTTGAAGGACAGCTGATCGTAAACACATTCTAGTTTGACTGGAGAGGTGCACCGAGAGGTCCGTAACAAAATATACATCAAACAATAATAATTAACCATCTTTGAAGTGATAATAATAAAGCTAATGGATAAACTGTCTCCCTCCACCACACTATCCCAAACAACACATTTTTCCTCCCAACTCGTCAAATACCGCCCCTTGGAATCGGAGACTGATGCACGGGACACTCCCTCTAGCGTTACTTTTGGACAGACCAGGGACAGAGCGTTAATATACGCTGGTTACGTGCATAGTGTCCTTTCAAAATAAACTTCACAGGAAGCTATAGGTTTATGCAACACAACCACTTAGGTAGGGTTAGGAAACAGTCATGGTTGACGTTATGGACTACTCACTGACTAGCGACTGACGATATCGACGAGTCACGCGACTACTACAACTTACGTGACAAAGTAAGTCAACGTTACTTTTAGTTTCACACAGGACATGAACTGCTGTCTCCTGGTTGAAAGTCTTGTGTTTGTTTGACCCATCCACCACCCCTACCGTCCACCCTGAACAAACTTGTTCGTCACAAAGCCTACTGTTTAAAAAGGGGGCCTCGGTTTTTGCCGATGCCTCGGGGCACTTACCAAAAGACGGTATTTGACGAGTTGGGAGTGAGACCAGGTTGATCCCAACCATCTTTTTAATCCTGTATTTGGTCACTGAGAATTTAGGAAGTTCAGTTTGGAGCCCAAGCACCAAAATTCTCCAAGGCCCAAGTCAATGCCAGGACTGTTTCAATAGTGAAGTAATTCAGCTGGTAAGTGTGAAACTGACATCACCCCCACTGACATGACTGACACAGCTGTAAGCTATTCCTATATGCATGTTAAAAAAGCATGTTAAAGCCTTGAATTCACGTTAATAAATAATGTTTTATAATGACCAGTAGATACAATGGTCAAGATCACATTTGTCCCATTGTTGTGTGTATATTGTTATTTTCACTGGTTTGTGTGCAACGGACCTGCACATCTTCCGTATCGTATTTATGTGTTCGGGATGTGACGTGTTTTGGGATGATATCCATCAGGAAAGTGTAGATAGTAACTGTATATTTTATGCCCTGTATCTGGAAGTAAATCTCAATAAATTCCTGACTGTCGCCAGGCAGCTACTGTTCTGAAATCTGGTTCATTGTTTGAGCTTTTGTTTAAAAGTGCATTATTCAAATTGTGCTGTATAATGTTAAAGCACAAATGGTATGCAGTGGTGATGCAGGAATGAGGAGAGCTCGAGACACACTGGCTCCTACTGTAACTGTCAGCTAACAAGCTTCGGGTCAGGGTCCAGCTACAGACCCCGGAGTGCAGTTTGACAGATGCAGAATCTAAAATCAGCCCTTGGCTTTTAAATGAACCGGCCATACATAATGTCCCATCACAGTGTGTGTGTGCGTGTGCGTGTGTGTGTGTGTGTGTGTGATCTTATTCGGCTTATTATTTTTAAATAAGGGGGGAATTTTCATCAGAGAATCCATATACTGTACAGCTACATGTACCTGGAAGATAACTGAAATCATTATCTTCTAATGTTGTCATTATTGTGTGTGTGTGTGTTGAAAGGGCAGCCTGAGGTTGAGCAAGCTCAGTAACAGAGGCGTTGTCACGAGGGTCGGGCGTATGCAGAGGCTGTAGGTGATGAATGGGGTTTACCAGGCTGGAAGACAAGGGCTGCAGCCAGCGACATGAGATGCGGAACATGGATTTATCTACAGCAACAGAAAAATCAATTAAACCTCACGAGTGTGTGTTTGTGTGTTTCTGGTGGTGAGACAGACGGCGACGGAGAGTAAAAAAACTGCGGTTAAAGTCATCCTAAAAGTCATCTCAAACCCCAACTTTTCATCCAGTGCCAAATCCCAGACACTCTGCTCATAAGAACCAGACCCGCAGGAGCCAAATGGGCATTTGCATATAAGTATTTGAATCTGTATTGACCTACTTAGAGCGCCAGATGGGTGGGATGCCCAACGTACAGAATGACCACAGACACAGAGAGGATATCCGTGCCAATCTCCCCGTCACGTATTGGGTAAAGTGTCCAATGGACCTGAAATACTGGTTCAATCTGTTTAAAGTTGGGGACACACTGAAGGATCGTTTGAGCTTCTTTACAACAAACACAAGGCTTTCATCCAGGAGATCGCAGTTTGTGTCCCGTGCGTTAAGTTTCACTTTCACGTTACAATCTGCTGATTGTTTGTACCCCGTATTCACAACGTTCACTTTCATTTTCACTTTACAAACATAGTAGTTTTAAGTAGTTTTCCTGAGTCTAACTAAGTGGTTATGTTGCCTAAGCCTAAAGTGACGTCAAGTGGCGTGACAAAGCGGCAGTAGCCAATGTGACGAGTTGGTATGAGAACGTAATGTTCTACCCTCCCCCCTTCTTCTGGCACCCTTTATTGGACCACACCCATCTTCAAACTCAGTCTTTATTTCGATCTCTACTACACACCTGTAAAGTTCCTCCAGGATCCGATTTTGCCCTGATGACACACACACACACACACAGAAAATTTTCTTATGGGTAAAAATGTACATAAAAAAAATATATATATACATACTGAGGCACTTGTTCCTAAGCTATATCGCTCCGACCAACCTTCAGCGAAAGTAACCATATTTGAACCATTTTATAATCTAATTCAAGAAACTCGCAATTTGTCTCGAGGGCTTTTCAGATACTGCATACTCGCTTTTTTCCGCAGGGTACGACTGCGCTCCTCATGTGAATATAGACAGGCAGACAAGTGCTCCAAGAGTAAATGCCAGCAACCATGGAAACGGCCCTTGTGCACTACTGTATGTACAACTGTGTGGTGTATCATAACGGTCCTCTATAATAACAGCTTGTGTTGTTTACACGTGTCATTTAAACTATACCTAACGTTACCTGACACATCCAGTCTTGCGCCAATGCTCTACCATGCAAAAGTCCTCCTGTTTATGTGAAGTCATATATATATTTCAGGAAACTCACAAACATCAAGGATCAGTAACTGGTTCATTGATTTGCATTGAGCGTTGCGACACAGTCTCACAGGATTGTGCCCACTAGTTGCTCCGTTTGTCAAATCGCCTGCGCCTCCTACCTGCCTGCTCGCCGCTCATTGAAAATGATTTATAAGGCGCGTCAATCGCTCCCCGTGTGGAAAAACCCTTTATGCTGCTTGTTGGCAGTTTAGGGTACCTTATAGACACGGCATCCAAAAAATAAGTCAAAGTTTCAGAAGCATTCTTCAACTGTCTTGACAGGCGAGTCATTACTGTACCTACAGAAATGCCGAGACATCTTAAAATATTCAAAGCTGGTGGACAATTTTAAACCATTAAAACAATTTACCATGTCAGGTCCACCTGAATGTAATGTCATTCAGACTGAGGCTCAAAAGAAAACAGAATAACTTAATCCAACCTGAAGTCCAAAGCATGATTTGTCAAGACAACCATGTCACGGTGGGCTTGGGTTGTGTTGGAGACGTCTGGAGTGTACAGACTGGTTCATCTGCACGCAGGGAAATGATTTCAATTTCGGATCACATTATTCTCGTGTAACAGCTGGTAATAACTGCTGAGGATGCTATTTTTGAGCGTTTCATCTTGGGATCCTGGCGGCGTAGTATTATGAGCAATTATTTGTGGTAATTAGGTCAGGTGGAGGCAGTGGCGTGCTGCGGGGGGAATCGCAGCCCTCAGCGACCCTGCTGGGGAAAACTTCACCTCATGACTCATTATTGGCAGCGATGCAAAAAAAGCGTCAAGGAAATAAGACAGAGCTCATCATGTGTCAGGACTTTGTCTCGTAAATGTTACTTAAACCCAATAAATGCTGAATGCGGTTTGTAAATCTGTCACTCCTCCTGGCTTCTTCAGCAGTTAGCTCTCATTCTAAAACAACTTTGACTACATAGAACCCCATTAGCCTGGTGGGTAACACTTTCAATTAAGAAAATCCTATTTGCCGGTTATTAGTTGACATGTATTAGTAATGTATGAGTCATTAACTATGGCTTTTCCCTCAGTAGTCTCCTACTTAGCGCTTATTAGCACCAGGTTACAAATGTGCTATGTATAATTAGCATGTTTTGCTCTGTAAAGTGTTTTTAAGGTTTCAGCATAATTACAATTACTTCACAATTTTGGAAGTTTAATATGTATGAATAATACAGGAAAACTGTATTCATTACTGAAGCCCCAATTGCTCCAAATTAATCCCGAGTCTTTTAGATTGCTTTCATTTCTCAAATGAAGTTCAGCTCATATTTAGCTTCCCTTCACCTCATTATCCCTTCGAGGGAAACTTTCCTTGCGGAAGCCAAATAATAATGACTAAAATACCCCTGGATGAAAGCCTTGGGATTGTTGGTCCCAATCACCTCCCCTCCCGCCCGCCCTGTGTGTCTCATTTGCTCTTTAAACTCTTTAAACTACGTCACCACACTCCCGGTGCTCTTTCTCAGAGCGTTTACTGTTTCCACAGATGGGTTTACATTGTAGTCTATGGAACGCCCCGTCCGTTTCATACCAACGCTAAAGAGTGCCTGGTGCGGCGGAATCGAACACCAATGGCCATGACAAAGCCTTGCTATTTTGTGGGAATCTGGATATTTTTTAAATGGGTCTCCCTCTGCACACACCTGTGTTCAACGTATAGCTCGGCTTGACTACATGTTTGAATACTAGCATTGCAAACAAATTGTCCAAATCAACAATGCTGAAGTGAGCCAACTTTAGCTTTGTTTTGCCCAGTGACAAATTCAGTTTCTTGGGGTGAATACCAACTGAATGCATTGAGCTGAACCTTTTCAGCAGGTTTTATTTGTGAAGAACCCACAGCAGCTTTAATTAAAAAAAACATTATGTGTAACCTTCTTTTTTCCATCTCTGAGTGCACCAGAGTTTACACAAGAGCAACATTCAAACACACCCCTCTTTGAGTGCCTCCCCGACTTCCTGCGATCAGCTAGAACCTTGATTGAAACTCTTAATATCAGCTTTTTGATATCAGAACTCACAATAGTTAAGTATAAGGTCTCATTCAGTGACTGTTATGATCAACAGAGTAAATTGCTGCGGTTATTTTGATCTGGTATCTGAAAAGAGGAAGTGATTATGAATAAGTGGGAGAATGAGCAGTAAAAAACTAGAGAGTGGCTTTTATGGATTTCTTCAGTAAAACACAGCTCTGAATTGTCAGTTATTTAGGTATTGGCTTGACCTGTTTTATGTATACTACGTCACATCGGATCCAAGCTTTTCTCATATAATGGAATGGACTGAAATTGGAACGTCATTACATACCACAATGTTTTTTACTTCATCTAATGATGGATTTTTCCTTTGATGTACGCATTGACTTCCCTAATTGCATCTTTTCCACTAGCAGTAATTCTTGTACATATATATTTTTTATATTCACGAGTCATTTCTCTTCTACCTAAACTACACTGCAGGAATGTGCAAATCCTCCATTTTTCATTCAACTAGCAAATTCGACACCAACCTACATTTCCCTCAGCAGCCTCAGCTTTGTGGGTGGCTCGAATTGAAATCCCCTTTGTGTCCCCTTTGTTTGCCCCTGCTGGGCTTCCGTCTACAAAGGGAAACATGGCCTCAGGGCATCAGGCAGCTCTGGCAGCTTAATAATTCATGACTTGTCATTGTGAATCATGGCACACTCCCCTACTGCAATCACTGAGATCATTTGCTCTGCAAACCCTGCTAAATGCCGCCGCCATTTGTCACAACAATAATTAAACGTTTCACATTGATCCAGCCACCTGTGTGGTTGATGAATTTGACCTGAAACAAAGTGGGAAACACACAGGTGGCACTGTTATTGGCTGACATGTGTGGGGGTAAACAGGAAGCCCTGTTCCAAGGGGGTTGGGACAGCTTAAACCTCCACATTGCATTTATCTTTTATTGGATAAATTTGTGTTAATTTTACTCCTGAGTGTGCAGTTCTTTTTCTATAGATTTGAAAATACGGGAAGTACAGAGATGCAGCAGTTAAAGTTTTGTTTGGACAAGATCCTTCTCCAACAAGCCCCTATACACTGTGAGATTTTAGGCTGTCCTAGGATGAACGTTGCGAAATCTTTGGTCGACAGCGCCAAAATGATAGACCTAGATCACAGCGTGAGACATGTTTACTAACGGCCAATTTAAAGCTTTGGAGACCAAAGACAGCCTGCTTCAACATGCTACATTAAATTATTCAGAGTACATTGGCGGAGCAGACTTAGAACTGTGCACATAGATACCAAATTGGCATGGGCTATACAATATGAAAGTAAGTGTGCACGATCATTATTTCACTCTTGATTACTGTGACACTGTTCACTCAGCTTATCTGGAATTACGATGTTCAGGAATGTGAATGTGTTTACGATAGTTCTATGTTCTATTAAGTGCTCTAGTGAGAGTCCCAGTGATCCAGCATGCACGATACCGGGATCCTGAAACCAAAGCAGCTGAATGGAATTCATCCAACATTCATTTCATTATTTACATCGAGCTTTTCTTACTGTGACAAAGTCAAAATGTCTACCGTGCAAAAAGGCCTATGACCAATAACATGAGCCGGAATGTAAATGTATATTGAATGAAGACACGTCCTTCTGCAAAGGCTTCTGGATCTTGGGGTGAACAGTGGTCTTATTTTGTGGATCAGAGATTTTCTGTCTGACCGTCTACAAAGAGTCCTCAAAAGGTGTCAGAAATTACAATTTTAAACACAGGCGCGCCCCAAAGTACCATTCTATCACCTTTCTTATGTTCGTTGTATACCAATTAATCGGAATCCAAGATGCAGATTTAAGATTATTTAAATATGTTGATGATATGGCTCTCGTTGTGAAAGGAGACACTGCAGGGGAAAGTCTGTAGGTAGGTAGATAGGTCAGCAGATACACCTACTTAATGACTTTAGGGTGAGCCAGAATATTCTTGAAATGGTGTACAAAAATCAGTTGGAAATTATTTCGTCTTTTAACACGGTCGCTTCGAAGAGACACTTGGGTGTCAAATGTAAAGGGAATCTGTCAAGAGTGGTTAACACGGCCAGTAAAATTATAGGGAAACCACAGAAGCAATTAAGCGGCAGGCATGTGCTGAATACCAAAAAGGAAAGCTCTTGACATAGCAAGTGATCTGTTCCATCCATTGTACCCTCAATTTAAATTGCTCCCCTCAGGAAGGTGCTTTAGATTGCCACGAGCCATCAAGATTGTCGACCAGAAATCATTTGTCCCAAGCGTAGTTAAATTATTAAATACAAAGTTAATTGTACGGAGGCCAACCCCTCACCTCACCCCCCTCGCTGAATTTGCACATTTGTCTTATGTTTGCGTAATTGCACATTGTACTTTTTGTTACAGGCTTCCTGAACTGTATTTGATTGCATATGATTAAACTTTTTCATAATTCATGTTGATTGTGGTGAAGCCAATATGGAGAAGCTTTCTGGTATTTCAGAAGCTTTCAGGAATTGATGTAAGTCTTATTCTTTGGAGAGAAAACATAGCTGTCTTTCCTTCATAATCCAAGCCAGATATCAACACAGGGATTCATTTGAACTCAAATGTTTTTGTATAGCTCAACATCACAGTGATTTCTCAGTGGGCTTAAACCCACGTAACGAGAAAAACTTCAAAATGCTCCTGAAAAGTGAGGTCTTAGTCCTCTGACAACCAAACTCTGGTGGGGTTTGTTAGGAGTGAGAATGTAATGAGGGAAACAACGCCAAACGCAAGGATTTATCAGTAAAAGGAGACAGATGCTGACATCTGACTGCCAACAGCTCCTAATGAACAAACAGAACTCTAGGCAGGCTGGACTGATGCGCATATCCAGATCATTTCTCATGTGTTTACCAACTAAAACAGAGACAGAAGGCAAATTAAATCCCAGACAATAAATAATTATTATTGTAGTTTTATTGCCTTTAATTAGTTGATGCTGAAACATTGTGCTCCAAAGAATTAACTGCGTCATCGGAATAACTGGAGAAATATCTTTAACACACAGGCACTTGAAAACAGCATAACTAATGACACCAGTAATGCCAATAAGTGTCATGTTTTTGTTTTGTTTGCCAAGATCACAGTCTGTGAACTTAGATTATCCCCAGACTTTTCATTTAGCTCCTTTATCATGTCAATACTTTGCGGTAACGACTGCAGTTAGGTTTAGGCAACAAAACTACTTAGTTAAGTTTAGGAGAAAAACATCATGGTTAGACTTAACATAAGTATGCAAACTAAGTAAAAGATGTACGTAAACAACGTAACATAAGTGCGGAAAACACGTCATAAAAGGTACTAACGTAAGTTCAAAATAACTCAACACTTTGGGACAAAAACACTGGTTTCCTGGTTGAAAGTCGTTTGAAAGGCCTTTGTTTGGCCCATTCACTTCCCCTTCTGCCCACCATAAGCAGTTCTTATCACTTTTTATTCTACGTCACTAGCTCTGATCGTAGCATATTTACGCGGATGCGTTCACATTGTTCTCAGTTCAGACTGCATGACGTGAAATGACATGCCAAAAGCAAGAACGGTGTCGTTATTTGACACTAAAATGACTTACAAATTGCCGTCTCATTCATTGGTGAGACCGGGCTGAAATCAGTGACATTTTCATGAGCTTCAACTGAGTTTAGTGCTACTTGGCATAGATGAATACAGTGATGTTTACACTGTAGAAGTGACAACCAGTACCATACATATTGTAATTACTTCATGCCTATATTTTAAAGACTGTACTTCTTGCATCATCTTTCTCATTTTCACATCTTTCCAACTTAACACATGCTATCTGAAGTGACTTACCATATTAGCATTTCTGCTTACACCATCCTCATACAAAGAAGCTATTCAATACTGTTATGCACACTTCATGCTCACAACATGATAAACCCTCCTGGTAGAGGTTGTCAAGGACCTTTATTCTGATACCATCCTCTGACCCGTTATTTATTTATCTATTAGGTTTTCTTTACAATTAACATCACAGCCTCAATACATTACTCACTAAGGTGAATGTTTCTGCCCACAAAGATTAAAGTGCAGAAATAATCCGCTGCCGCTGGCGGCTCTCAGATTGGAAAGAAATTACGTGTTATGACATTGTAAAAGAAAAGGTGTAGAAAGTTATATAGATGTATATATACTGTAAATGTAAATCTGTCTGTGTGTGTAAATATACGCAAGTGCTTTAACAAACGCTTTTTTTCGGTCTTTTATTTCTCAAGTTCAGTTAAAATCTACCCAAAACCATATTTTACTGCTTTTTTTCCAAACGTCACTCCCCTGTTATTTTTGAATCCCATTCTTGGCTCTTGACATCGGAGGAAGCCGAGCGCTCAGTCGGTGCATATGAGGAGAAGCTGCCAGTGCTCCATTAATTATAGGGCAGGGTGTGAGTTGCCTGTGAAAAAAAAGATCAACAAATTCTGTAAAAAGACACGTAGACACACACATGAAAAACACACACACACAATAGTGGGTTCACAGTGCATAAAATGGAACCACAGCTTGCTTGCTCTGCTCTTTCGAGACTCCAGACTTGAGAGCTAATTTGCAACCCAAATCAAAACAGTCTCACCCAGTTCCTTCACATGTGCATAAAACAACCTGTGATTTAGCTGCAGATCTTTTTTTGAGCACACTACTTTTTTGCATTCATTGAAATACGTGGGGCCACACCTTGAAGCAGTACAAACCATAGACTGTATACATAAGAAGTGGATGTAGTCACCGTGACGCCACCCATTGGTTTGTGGACTACGGTTTTGAAGCCACAAGTTCGGTATTTTGGCTGTCCCCATCTTGGTTTTTTGCAACCAGACGTGAGATGATAGGGTGGGGCTAAGTACAACCGAACGCTGAATAAGACATTTTAAGGCGACCGAAATCTTACATTACATTACATATTACATCACAACTTTCATGGACTGAAAACACATTGTGAAAGGGTTAAAGCTCTACGACAAAAAATACGGAAAATGCCCAGACTGAACAACACCGTGGTAGCGACCTGTCAATCACAAGGTAGCCACGTCCTAATGTCTATTCGACTCTACATGGGACCATAATTTACTCAATGAACATCATGCTGTAATGACGAAGACCTGAAACTAACGATTGAGACCATAAACGATTGAAACCCATAAACCGAGGAGTCCCCCCCCCTGCTGGCCATTAGATAGAATGCAAGTTTAAAGGTCCCATATCGTGCTCATTTTCAGGTTCATACTTGTATTTTGTGTTTCTACAAGAACATGTTTACATGCTGTAATGTTAAAAAAAAACTTTATTCTCCTCATACTTTCTGCCTGAATATACCTATATTTGCCGTCTGTCTGAAACGCTCCATTTTAGTGCATTTCAACGATATTGCACTGCTAGCAATGGTTTGGGTCCATGTTTACTTCCTGTCAGCTGATGTTATTTACATACACTGCAACAGGAAATAAACTGGGACACATTTAGAATGTTTATGTTTAAAACCGTGTAATAGTCTAAATATTGTTTATTTGTGACATCACAAATGGACAGAAATCGGCTTGTTACAAACGCGCAATTTCTGAATATGGGCTGTGTGTATTTCTCCGTATATTGAGTGTTTTGATAGTTTAACAGTATTTATAAAGCACTTAAACCTGCTTTAAAATATAAGAGACATGAAAATCCTACTTTTTACAATAAGGGACTTTTAAGGTACTTCAGCATTGTCTTCACTTTTCAGAAAAGGGGGTTGGCGCCTGGTCCAAGCACAGTAAGCAGATCCGACTTTAGTGGCCAGTTTGAGTTTGTTAAGTGAAGGAAAAAGTGTTACTGATTAATTTTTCCGGTCTGGTTTCTCCAGGTTGGCCTAGGAGCCTTTAGGCACACATCGCTGTCCAAGCAGGAGACGTCTTAAAAAGCTTAGCTCCATTTATTTTGGTCATGGAGTTTCTAGGTATAAGGTCTTAACATGCAGGCCTCATCACACAGGATTTCACACTAAAAGCTAAAAATAAATGTAAAACAAGTTTGACATGTGTCAGGCGATATCACAGGAGACTCATTCATAATCAAAGAGAGACCAGAGCTTGATTGAATTTAATCGAAATCACTGCATGTTTACAAGTCATTGCAGACCTTTTGGAGTTGAAGTGTCTAAATTTGTTCTGTTGGATGTTCATCGGCCTAGTTTGTGATCATATTTTATTATATTGTTGAGAGTTATTTGGCATGTTGAAAGCTTTTGATTGGTGAAACATCAACAGAAAGGAGTCAGCTTGTAAATTTGTTGAGATACCAACAACTGGCCGCATGTAAAAGGATTGTTGTTTGCTTCCACGGTGTTGTGTAGAGTTGGTGAACTTTCAATGGCCCTTCCACACAGGTAGTGATGGCATAGCATGCAAAATAAACAAGAGACTCTACACAATGCCCAGAAGAGTGTAAAGGGGCAGAAAACATAATCTCTCCAAGGCTTTTACTGAATATATTTTGTTGGAAGCAAAGAAAGTTCAATAAATGCCTTGAAGAGGTTTTCTTTGCCTCTTATAAAGAGTCTGGTGTGTGGATTGCTTGTTTATTATAACCTGCCGGTGATTCCACTGAAGGATTGACCTCAGGTGCATCATTTCTCTAAGCAGTTTCATATCCATAGGTGATGCAGATCTTGAAGCTTCATAGTGCCACATTCATATTGTACAGACCCCTCATATGAGCAACAAAAATGTAGTTGTAGGTTTCGGACAGCTACACTTAGTGGAAAGAACTTCAAAATGTTTACACACTGGTGTACAAAATTGCTATAGAGCCACCATAAAACACAATCAATCCTAATAAAACATGAGCTTCAACTTATTTTGGAATTAGAGTCACTCATTCTTCACATTCAGTCTGTGGTTTTTACAGCCTTAGTTGTTATTTCAACGACACGGCTAAGGCCCTTTAATTTCATTTGCCCCTCAGGCGTGTAATTATGTTGTTATTGCCAGCGATGTAGATGCGCACCATATATGACAGCTGATGTCAACGGTCATTACCATTAGATGATCCTAATAAGTGCTTATGGAGCTGTCAACTTCTGCCACTTTGCAACAGTAATAAATGGCATCAGCATGAGGTGGTCGACACACTTGCTGACCAACGGATGATTAACGCCCACTCGCATGAACATTGATCCACACTCACACACAGAACGCTACGGTAGAGTGTATTTGTACAATAATCTGTCACTACATTATTACCTAAGGCCTCCAAAGGTGTAGTATGGTGTTGAAGCTTTACCTACTTCTCCCCTTATGCTTCCTGAAGAAGAAGAAGCAAAAAAAACACTTCAAGGGGCATTAAGTTCCCAGGGTTTGTCCTTAAAGAATTGCTTCTCCCCAGGCTTGGTTGTAAAGGGATATACTTGCCTTTAACATGCCCAGTAACACCACAGATTAGATGAAAGACTCTACCGAACGTGATTATTTTCAGGTCGCTATACGATACGCCATGGATGGATGGATGTACTTTATTGATCCCAAATTGGGAAATATTGACTACACCTTTGGTTTGACATGAAAAATTGCTTATTTGTTCCAAAGTTAAGGAAAAACATGAGGCATATGAGATGGATCAGTACACTCACACCCATTCAATGTGTGTCAACTTGTTGGGATACACCACTGTCCTATTTCTCAGCATTGACGCATTTCAACTCTCCAGAAAACCATCTAGGTTTAACACATTCGCTCCTGGGATCGGCACATCCCAGCTACTGTACCCCGTCTACTTGCTGAGTCTACATGATGCATCAGGTGTATGCTACAGGTGTCAAGTGACATGCATCAAATGATGCTCCGCGGTGTGGCCGGTGTGTGTTAACCTTTAGACGTCAGTAAAGAATCTTCTCCACAGCAGCTCTTTTTCATCACACCAGATGATATTCATGGCCTTAAAGTTCACGCCATTTTAAGTATTTGTTTTCTCTAAAACAAATTAATAAAATTTGTAAGTACTTAGCGCTCCATCGGTGCCAATACCGATAGTGGTAGTGCCCCTTTCGGCACTTTTACAGCATTCATCTTTATATTTGTTGTGCAATGGTTTGTGTGGTGCCAAGGTTTTCTTCTTCCTCAGGCTGCATTGTTTGTTATGCAGCTTACAATTATGCATACTGGTTCCTGATGAAAAAGCTTCACATTTCTCTTCCTAGAGCGCATTGCAAAGAGTTCTTTTCATGGCTTTCCACTGATTTTACATTCATTCCGCTTCTAATTTCTACTTTGCATTCACTCTGAATCAGTAAATCAGGCCTTCATATATCACTAAACGTAAGCTTTAAGCATCATTTATTAACCCACCTGTTCTTGATTTATATCCCTCCTCGGTGACTGAAGTGGGATTCAACAAACACATCCCCAATTCATGATTTCCAAACAACAAATTAATGAAGCTAAAAAGAAGTAATAGCTTTGGCACAGACACCTGGTTTAGACCATTTTTTATGGAGAAAGAAGGCAGATTTTTCCGTGCAGTGAGTAACAGAGCAGTAATATGTAATTAGTCTCCTTATGTTCCACAGAGACAGTATATTAGCAGTGCTATGTGGGAGGGCAGACAGATAAGTTTAGATTCTGGCCTTGAGGCAGCTTAAAGGCTGCTTTGTCCCACGATGGGCCACTTTATGAGAGTATAATCAAACTCCCACTTCATAATGGTGCTACATGCTATGTCTGTGTGTGTGTGTGTGTTACTTAGAGTTTTCAGAAGTAAACCCATTAAATAAGACACTTTATTTTTGATCAAATATCCATTCTCACGTGAAAATCTATTCACACAGTCGCCTTGTGTTTATTTTTGATCTTAGGCTTGGTTTTAGGTTAGGAAGGGTTGATACATATTGAACAAACCAGCAGTTAGGGTTAGGGTTAGAGTAGGGCACAAACCTCAGGGTTCAGATTCAAAGTCATGTTCTTTGTACACCCAACCATGGCTGATGACTACAGCCATGTAAAACACTCTTTCATTTAGTGATGTATTGCTCATTGGTTTTAGGATGTCACTTTGCGTGGAAACTAAAAATAGACTAAGAATGAATATGCATAAACCATAAAAGTATAATCACCTAGTTTGTCCATAAAACATTATTGAAGTCAATTTACCAGCCCGTTCTCCCAGGGTGTTAAATACCAAGACGTTGTCACGGCTGTCGGCGTTCGGTACCGCCGCACAAGGCACCCTTTAGCACCTTTAAGAAACACACCAGGCGTTCCATTAACTATAATGTAAACCCATGCGCAGCAGGATACAATCAGCTGTTCTTTTGTGTCCCGTGTTCACACCGTTCAGTGTAATTTTCACTTTACAAACGTAGTAGTGTTGAGCCCAACCATGTAGTTATTTCCTAAACCTACCCCGACCTCCAGGCTACCAGACGCCCGACGTTCACCAACACAAATTTTACCATATTCATATTCAAGCAAAACTAGGGGTTTTTTTTCAACTTGGGTTTTATTTCCACAGCTCTTGCCATTGGTTCTGTCCATTATAATGACACTGTACTGACTAAAGTGATTGCTGGGATCTCGAAACGCAGCATAAACAATACATATGACGGCTCTAACAGGGCAAGAAACAACAGCAGTCAGATAATTAGACAGGTTGTAAACAAGTCGACAGTTTACACCACACTATTTGGAGGTAAAACTGCAAATAGGTGCACCCATAATGCCATGTCTCATTGCACATGAAAACCGCATACACATAAGTATGGTAGGTACCGTAGGACATAGTTGAACCAGAAAGTTGTTTAAATGGTGATGGACAGTTGTTGGACAGTTGGACAGATGTTTCCTTTCAGATAAGTTTTTTTAATATTTGTTTACAACCCGTCTGACTGCTTGTTTTAGCATTAGTGAGTAGAATGTTATCAGAACTAATAGAACAGTGGGTGCTAGGAAAATAGAACTGATGTTGCAATAAATGGAAATGTTTTTCCTTCGTAGACTAGATGTTGTTAACATGATTAACGTTGGTTGATATACTGTACAGTATGTAACAGCTTCCATTTGTGCATTTATGCAGCAACCGCAGAAAATGCCCTTGGGTACAGTAGAGCACTTTCATCACATCATGTCTCCTTCACGTCGCACCACGCTGCCAGTAATTGCTCTGACTTCTCTGCCACTTTGCATACAGTCCTGCTGCTGTTACTTTACATCCTTTCCTAATGGTGCTGTTTGCACTGATTCCACTTTGCCTTGACGACAACGGCACACTTTTCTCAGAACATACGTCATGCACACGCACATCTGTAACCTGCTGCATGTCATGTTTGCTCTTTATTTATTCTACTTCCGCTTTTTAAATTCATGTTCAGCTGCATCGTACATCAACAGGACTGGTACATGAATCTGTTGGCTGTGACCTCCAGTGATTCACCCCCCCTCCTCCTGAGCTAATATTATATTCGTCCTACAACTGGGGCCTCCTGGCTGAGAAACCTGCCGTTGAAGTCAGAAAGATAACATTGTCCATGTTAATTAATTAAAGATATAACTTTACTCCCTGGCGTTCTTCCTGTGCTCCCCTGCCAGGAGCAGCTTCCCACTCTCGCTGTCAGGAATTATATATAATTTTGGCAATAAGGCCGACGTAAATGAATTAATGGTGAGAAAGTCTTTCCAAAACTTTGGAGATGATATGAAAGTATCTCAAAAAGTGCCTTAAAAGTTGACCTTCATCTGTTACAGAAGAGTCCCTTGGAAAAATTCGGGACATATTTTAATCACTGAGTTTCTCTGTAGATTATCACTAAAAGTTTAAAGCAGCAATAAATTAAAGAGAAGTAACCAATACTTAATAGAACAGTATTACTGACATTATAGCAGCTTCCTTTAAAGCAGATGGGAGTTGTCGTTACTCGGGGCAAACACAACATTTCTCTTTAACGTCTTTGTAAATTGTTGTAAACGGCGCAAAAAAAAAAACATGTTTGGCAGCTTCCTGACAAATTCCAATTAACTCAGAGGATTTCATCCACTGATCTCATATCGGCCTGACAAACCATCTTGCTCTTAATTTATCCAAAATGCTGAGCCAATCCAAACAGCACTGCCTTTAACTAATGACTGGACTATAAGTTAATGAGCAGGAAAGGAAATTGAATTAGAGCTGGCGTCTGGAAGCTCTTCAGTTGCTAAATCGTTAGGCCCATATGATATCTCCCCCTGCTATAAAACAGGAAATAAAGCAGCCTTTTTACAGTAATGCCTCGTTCTCAACTTATTTGTGGGGCGTTGACCAGCTGACATTTACTGCTTCTTGTTTAGGATGTTGTCTGTACGTGTCTCATGGTTTTTCTATAGAGATGCAAATTTAGCCTGGTTCCAGACCTTTGAATGTTGCTGGAAAAATAGGTATTTTTTTCAGATTTAGCACAAATAACCAATGTTATTGTTTTTCCAACCCTGTTTCCTACTAAATTTGCGTTCTCACTTACGTTTCAAGGGAAAATGATTTTCTCCTGGATTACGATAGCAGTTTTAAACATGAGGTTAATGTTAAACAAAACAAAAAACACAAAAACAAAACTACGAAACAAAACTACTTTTACTATTTACGGATGTAAATTAAAATAAGTTAATATTGACTTATGGTTTAACACAGGATACAAACAGCGGTCTCCTGGGTGAAAGTCCTGTGTTTGTTTGACCAATCCACCACCTCGACCTCCTCTGTATGCAGACCTCCGTAAAATACGTTTCCCTCTAAACATTATTCACAATGCAGTTTCGTCGTATGGAAATGTCATTTTTGGGAGACAGGGCTGTTTTTTTGGGTGACAGAGTCAGTAATGTTTTCTGATGCTGGAGACGATTTGTTGCAGCCCATTCTCATTCCCAGGGTGTGAAATACAGACGCTTTGTCACAGCCGTCGACGTTCGAAGGCACCCTTTAGCGCCATTTGTGTCCTGTGTGTTAAGTATCACTTTCACGTTACAATCAGCTGTTCGTTCACAACAATGTCACATTTCACTGTACGAATGTTGTAATTTTAAACCCAACCATGATGTTTTTTTCCTAAATCTAACTAAGTGGTTTTGTTGCCTAAACCTAGGCAGGTGTTTTTTGTTTAATTCACAATGTTAAGTTTACCGTTAGCGAGAAGTGACACCAAGGGGTCTAACATACCGTCAGTATGTGACAAGTTGGGATGAGAACATGTTGGTTGTTTGTTTGGCCTGTGTCTTTAATATACTTCAAATTAATGGGATTACAATGGGAGGAATTGGAGCTATTCTGAACCATGGCAGTGTTTTTTTCTACTGCAATCCTACCATAATTTCCCCATTTTCAAATGCATGTTATATTTTTTGTAGTAAATATGCTAAAATATGCAAAATCACTGATATGGTCCTCGAAACAGTGTAATCACCTTCAAAACTACCAGTGCAGTAACAGCAGGAAGCAAATAGGGACAAAATAAAAAAGCACGTACACAAACTCAGATTGCACCTGCTCAGTAACAACCCTCTGTACGTTTAGTTAAATGTGCTGTAAAGCGACATTTTAGACGGAATAGTTTGCAACTGTGTATAGATTGCAGCAATACAATTATTTTTCCTTCCCTGCTGTTCTTGATATTTCTGTGTGTAGCAGCTTTTAAAGGGGGAGGCCTATTTATTAAGCACAGAAGTGTTCTTCTGCGTTCGGAGGGAGATAAGCAGATGCGAGAGCGTTGAACAGCACAAGGTGGATTTAGTGTCCTGTGCAGAAGCCGGTCATTCACAGGCAGCTGCAATTAGAATGATAGTGCTTGGCCATATGCTATTTTACGTCCCATCCACTCCTCTGTGGGGCTCCGCTCGTCCGCAGGGATTGGTAACGCCTTTTGGAGTGAGCAGAAGTGCTAACACTACTCGCCGTCTCGCTGCCCGACGCCTTTCAAGGATGTTTCCCTCTCTGCTCTCTAAAAATATGGCCAGGAGCCACAAGTGATGCCTGGAAATGAATAATAAAGCGTGTAAGGACTCCACAGAGGGTGAGCACGGACACGTGCTTGAGCTGAATTCGGATTTCTTGACAGGCTACGACTCGGGCATTTGCATAACCCCCTGCAGGTTCTTTTCTCGGCTGGCACAAGCTGCTCAGAGGTCCTCCTGCATATACATTTTTTTTTCTTTCGTCTCCATCAGTTTGTCATCTGCTTCATTAATTTATTTGTTTCCTTCTTTCTTTTTTTTTGCTCAGTCGTGTTCTCTGCTACAGGCGACATAACGCCGGTAAACTGGGTTTACTCGAATTTGCTCAACTAAGCAAATGCTTGACTTCACGGGCAATGACAAACATCCCTTTTAATTCCAACCAATTCACCAGGGCTCTAATGGTACTTGTGTTCACTCTATCAGGCACAAGGAGCCCATGAGATTGGAGAGAACGGTGCTAGCAATTCTCAGTTTTATAACTTCATTTAAAGGTTGCAAATACAATTATCTGCAGCACTTTCTTAAATTGAAACTTCAATCTGCACACACATACGTAATTACTTTATGAGCATGGAACAACAAATGATGGTTTCAGGCAATTTAAATTGTACAACATAGAGATGCGTGGGTTATTGCTGCATTTAAAAAAAGGTTTAAATGAGACCTATAATGGTTGTCATTGGATGGTTTGATTCCCACACAGAAACAAAATCTGCGTTTGCCACATGTGTTTTTAAACATGGCTTTCACTTTTTATTGTTTGGTCTTTATTCCTGTGAATACCCTAAATACACAAATAAGAGCACTTATACATATAAAAGCAGGGGTCACTACAAAATGAATAAAGACTTGGGAATCAGGGGGTGTTTGTGTCCCGCGTGAAACCAAAAGTTGAGTGATCTTTACTGCCCACGTTATGTCACGTGACGCTAGGTCACTGTGTCACCTGACCTTACATCCGTAGCTTACCTTAACCCTTATTTTAAGCCAAACCATGCAACGTATTCTCATACAACAGTTCGTATGATTTCTTATGAAAAGTTCTTCTTCTGTGTGTTTTCCTACAAATGTCCAGCGTCAATTTACGCTCAAGTCCTTTCAAAATAAACTGCTGGTTTCACGGAAAACAACTTGGTTAGGATTAGGAAAAGATCATGGTCAAGTTACACCACACCGGAAGTGACATAACATAAGTACCGAAGTGACATGACAAATAAGTCAACATTGACTTCTGGTTTCAAACGGGACACAAACACCGGTCTCCTGGGCAAAAGTGTTGTGTTTTTTGACCCAACCATCAACCCTAACCTCCTTGCACGGCGTCCGCTGCTATTTATACTGGTTCACAATTACGTGGATTACATACAAATTGTATATGAATTACAGTGCATTTACTTTTCGTAGGTATAGCTACGAATGATGTATGAGAACAGCATGAACCATGATGTTTTTTCAACCCTAACGAAATGGTTTTGTTGCCTTTGAACCCCTGAAGTGAACCATATGAAGATACAAATTGTGTTTGAATGAACAGCAAACAGAAGCAACAGAAAACAGGGAGGGACTTTACTAAAACAATAGAAGGAACAGGGAGGAGTAGAACTACAGGCCTTGTTCAATCTTCAGGCCTCGGATGCTGCAATATTTGACCAAATGTTGGAAACACAACAATGTGCATATTTTAAAAATAGCATAAAAGCAAATATAGTCTTGTTTTCAGCTGTGTGAAACATTTATGTAACACTTTCTGCTTTGTGAAGCGTCTCTGAGTCAAAGATCAAGGACGTCTTTGCAGACTTCAAACATATGTGTAACAATCACACAGAGAGAAATGCATCTTGGTGCAGAGAGAGCAGTTTTGTTGACTGGAAATGTTCCCACTCTCTTACATTCTCAGGTTTGAACTCTTCACTTACATCAGCAGCAAGATCACGCCTGCTCTCTGAATGTTGCTGGTAAGCACTCTGGGATATGTAGGAATGAAGCAGAAGAGGCGGCTTGAACAAAGTAGTGAGGAACTAGGTATTTCTTTGTGTTTTTGCTGTAAAATTCATTTAGCTTGACCTCCTGTGTCCGTGGCTTACAAACTGTTGTGAAATAGAGCAGCGTTCTTTAACAAAATTAAAGTGACAAATCTGTAAATCAGGTAAAACAAGTAGGTAAAAGCCAGAGCCTGTGGAGAGCAGGTGTGATGGGAAGAAAGCACCATCACCTTATAAACCTTCAGCCCAGACTTCAGAATGACCAGCAGGGCCATGCCTGAGGAGGAGCATTATTTTTTTATGAGACCATATCCCAGTATGAGAGACTGCATTTCACCGCTGGTTTCCCAAAAGTACTAAGTTTCAAAGCCCTGAAACCCAAGAGCCAACCAGCCGTCTCTAGAGCTTTAAAGAAATATAGTATTACCCCTGGGTTTAACTCCACCTTTTAGCCTTTAGCTGCTGATAATTCAGTCTGTGGGGATGGGAGAGTAGTCGGCTGAGGCTGTCATCATAGTTCATGTTCTTTTATACGTGCTGCAGTGGAATAGGTTGGTTTGGCTGCATTGTTCTTCAAAATCATACTCTTAACCACAGATGAAACATGTGAGATCATTGCGTGCAAAAATGCACGCAATGTCTCCTGAGAAAAAAGGTCTATTCCATTTCCCCTCTAGCTCTAACAACTATAACTGGCAATATTAATAGTGCAGCATGAAAAATTCAAATTAAAGTTAATATTAATGGATTTTGAGACTTTATTTAGGATAATCGTGCTCTAGGTTTTGGAATTGGAGTTCCCTTTAATTCGGGGGCTTTAGGAGACGTAATCAGGAAGTGTAATGTTGCAATGGAGTCAGTGAGTTAACTATAAGTTACAACTACTTTGCTATGTACCCATATATGTACAGAAAACTATCACTGGATTTAATAGTGAAAGCTTAAAAATGCAATTACTCTGTGGCCAATTCGGGAGTTAAACGGAGCATAATCTATTCAATGATTTCTAAGCAGATTCATGGATGTGTCTTAATAATAATATCCGTAATGACTGACGACTGACCACCATTTAATGTACTAAACTTTATTCAGTCAAATACTCATGACGTATCAACCATGACCTCCCTACGGAAGCCTGCTGGTTTCAGATAAAATATCCCTTTTGGAGTTGCTTACAGTGTTTCATCTGTCTCAGTATTTCCTCCTGTGGTCGCTCTCTAACCCCCCGGCACTTGTGTTTGCAATTTACCGCCCATGGGAATCCTTTCCACTTTTAAGTGGGTCTGTTCTGTATGCCAGTAATGCCAGGGAAATGTCATCACCGTTGGTATGAGTTTTTTTTTTTAATTATTATTTGCACCTGTTTTTCGACTCTCCCGTTGGCCTGTCTTGACTTCCCCCTGGGGGAAATGTGGACTTACTGCCTTATGGTTGAACTCATCTCGCCTTTGTAGTTTCACATGTCGTGCAAATATTGACTTCATGAGCTTCACCACCCCTCTAGCTGTCAGGCTTGTGAGATGAGCAATTTCAGGATAGTTTGGAAAAACAGACAATTAACAAACAAGTATTAATTTCCTCCAAAAATGGAACAGATCCGCACTGACTCTCTCCAATGGCTGCTGGGCGAGGACATCGATCATGGTCCCGATCATCGATCATGGACTCCTTCTGGTGTCTGCTCTGTTGTGTTATGCATGTTGTACATTTTGATGCCTGGCCAATACACAGCCTCTCTTGCCAGTCATTTTGTTGTTTTTTTCAATGCCCAAATGTCCCTGATATAACTTCTGCACTATGTCCTTTTTCTGTTTAGCAAGGATTATAATTTACGAGCATTCTACTTCAATTTGGGCGTATGTCATTTATGTTTGAAGTGTCTTAAACTTGCATTATTTCTAACAGCCAGCAGGGGGCGACTCCTCTGGTTGCTAAAAGAAGTCTGATTGTATAGAAGTCTATGAGAAAATTTGCCTATTTCTCACTTGATTTATTACCTCAGTAAACATTGTAAACATGAGTTTATGGTCTCAATCGCTAGTTTCAAGTCTTCTTCAATACAGCATGATGCTCATGTAGTAAATTATGGTCTCATTTAGAGTCAAATAGATCATAAAGCAGGGGATGCTTTAGGGCGGGGCTACCTTATGATTGACAGGTTGCTACCACTGCATTGCGTCCTACAACTTTAACAATGTCTCGAGGACAGCAGGGTATGACAGACCCTCTGTGATGCTCCCAGGACCCTAAAACTATTCACCTCCTCCACCTCAGCTCCACTGCTATAGACAGAGGTGTGTGTCTTCGCCCCCTTTTCTTTCCCTTAAAATTAACCATCAGCTCCTTGGTTTTGCTGATGTTGAGTAGCAGGTGGGTGCACCACCTTGCAAGATTGTAATTTCCTCCCCATATAATCATTAGCTCTGTATGTGGAGCGAGTCGTGTTCAGTTGACACAGCCAATCAATATAACAGAAGTTGGTAATAAACAAATATCTACTGAAAACTGATCTTATTGGTTTGTGGAATATGTAGTTTCTTTAAGCAAATATTTGCCACTTTTACGCTTTGTTGTGTTCTTGTACATCAGTGGCTGCCAAGCGCTGAGTTACATCATACTCTCCGCACCGTGTTTTTTGCTTTCTGTCACAAAAATGTGATTCCTCTCAAGGCTTTTTTTGCTTTCTCTCGTCACTTTTTGTGTCTGTCTGGCTGTTTCTCCTTTTCCTTCTGCACCTTTTTCCTCTGCAGGATGATGGATGTGGCTTTGCTAATCATGAGCTCTCCCCTTTTCCCTCATCCGCTGGGAGACCCTCTCTCAACTCCATCTGCTGTCGTTCCCCCTCGCTTTCTCCGTCTTCTCTCTGTGTGGGTTTTTGTTTCCTCGTTCTGTCTCTCTTTCGCCATCTCCTCTCTCGCCTCTGTTTGATGATGGATGTCGCTTCATCGGGTTCTTCTATGTGAGAGGCTCTCGCGGGCCTTGCGATGCCAGAGGACCCAGAGGACAGTGGGCCAAGCAAAACCTTCCCAACGAGGTGCTCATTAAACTCATCATGGGAAACTAATGAGGATGAATTTGGAGTCCGGATGTGCTCTTGCACCAAGGGAGTGCTGGGCTTCTCTCAAAGTGTCTGTTCATCTGTTACACCCAGAGAACTGAAGCTGGCTTTTGTTTCTGTTTTTTTTTCTCTTTGGGATGTTTGGCTTTAGTCCTTTTAAATAGATATTAAACAAATGTGCCATTATCTATTTCAATACGAATACAGGCACTCACAGTCTTGGCTCAAGTTGAACAAAGGGGGAAAAAACATAAAGTTAAAAGAATTAGGTTGATTTGATTCACATTTTGTGAATACCATTCCTCTGAAATACTGCTATTGGCTATTTAGACTGCAGTTTACACTGCAGATGAAGTGAGAATGTTCAAGCTCTGTCCAATCTGTTTTGCCACAATAGGTCCAGATTGAAACTCCTCTCTTCACAGATTATACAAATCACACAAGAAATACCGCAGGAGACATCACAAAGCTTGCATTCCTCTCACCATGGAAACTGAGAAAGTACCGGAAACACAACAATGACAATAATTATTGAATTAAAGAAACTTCAAACATTTTACAAGTTTCATAAAAAAAAAGGCATTTCCAGAAAGATGGCACACTGTATTTTTTTTTTTTTTATCATACATTGTTATGTGTCTAATGTACCTGAACCAGCTGGCCAACAGAGTTTATCTTAGGGTGCTTTCACATCAGGGACCCAGGCCCAGATCCGAGTACGCTTGTCCCCAAAGTCCAGTTTGATTGATTAGTGTGAACGCTCCGTACCGTACTCGTGCACGGTTCGTCGATCCGTACTCCAGTCCACTTGAAGAGGTGGTCTGGAGTACGGATCATGCGTACTCGAGTACGGTTTGCATCAGGTGTGAAAGCAAACCGTACCAAAACACGGAAGTGGACCGCTATTTAGAATGCATTGTTATGATTACGCGACTGTACAGCTCAGACATGGCAGCGAAAAGACCTTTCTGGTCTAACGAAGAAATTCAATGCTTAATTGAAATTTGGGCAAACGAAAACATCCAAGCCCAAATAGACAATACTCACAAAAATGCGGAGATTTATGGGATAGTTCGGGAGTATTTGCATGCGCGTGGGTACAACAGAACAGCGGAACAACGTCGTGACAAATTAAAGAAATTGAGGCTGCAATACCCTAAAGTGAGGGATGTGGTATATATCTTAGAACTTCCACATTCTGAAATGATAAATAAAAAAATACTCTTGACGATCTCTCATTCTCAGGCCTCCTCTACCTTTAACCACAACTAACCTTCAGTGTGCACAAGGCTGTGAGAGCGGCTCTGCAAGTCTGTGGCATTATATGCATGAGCGCTATATGCATTCTAAAATATTCACTCAGGAAGATTTTCTTTGCTGCTCCAATATGTACTTTGAATAACCTTTTTCTATTAAAAAAAAAGAACACATGGGTACATCAAAGCAAGTTATAATTGAAAGTAAATTAACCGTGGCAGGTTCTTATTTATCTATTTTTCTAAGGTAAATTTACACCAACAACTTTATAAATGTACATAAAACATCCAGCTGAAGCATAAAGATGATTTCAAAGCCTCTCTGGCTTTTTACCTCCAGTTTAAAAGTGCTTTCCTTCATTACTTTGCGTAATTTGGATTCACAATGGTCCAGGGACTATCAACCCGTCTGTGTCATTTAATTATGGGTGTATGAAATGAGAGTTTTTTTCCTCCCGTACTCCTTTAATGTTTCCCTGGAATTGATAAGAGAGAGGAACCTCATCACATTACATTGCAGAGCTGTGATCCTCCTTTGTTGCGGCTCACTCGCGCTAATGGGCCTCATCAGCGTCGCGGGCAGATACTCGACTATTAGCCGAGGAGAGACAGAAGTCGTAATGGGAAACACAGAGGAGGGTGAAGAGGGAGAGGAAGATGGGAGGTGTTGAGGAAAGGAAGAGGGAGAAAGAAATGCCAAAAAAACTGGAAACAGATACGTTAAATTATGACTTTATTCTCGTAATCTCAGATTTTGGTTTTCCCTCAATCTGGCCCTAATACTCCGTGGTACATTGTCTCTTGGGCCCTCACTGCATTAGACTTATATACTATATATTTAGACTATAAACTGTGTTACCTTCATCACAATGATCAAATGTTTAGCAGCTCCAGACAGATTTTTCTTCTTTTTTTTTGCCTAAATTGTCTCTTTTGATATTAAAGGTTGATGACCCCTGCCTTAACCAAACCTGTAACTTGATCTGTAACAGTTTTGGAAGGCACTGATAAACAGTGTCATCCTGCCAGTAGGGGTGTCAGATCATGAAGACGCTATATATGTTGCTCTGGAGGACAATTATAGACTATGTATTTTGGTTTTTTTATTTGAATGACTTGATGGCGTCGGTCCAAGTGCACTGGTCCAAGTCCGGGAGACGACACTGGCCCGGAGTGCTTCTAACTGAAGTTGATTCTGAGCCCAAATAATAAGTATGCACCCCTTAAACCATGACAAATCTGGGACAGAGCCAGGTTACATTTGGTCCTCCAGTGACAATGACTGGGCTGACGTTATGGGTTTCCAAGAATAGTCAAAACCACTAGTCAACACTGTGCATCGCTTTAGAGTAATCTGCTGTTTTAGCTCGGTGCAGTAATAAAGCCATGGCAATGCAGATATGCAGCTGGGGCCGCTGGGGGTAGTACTTGTTGACAAGTCATTGTTGTCATACGTGGCTTTAACACTGTGCTGTGTGGGCCACTAAAGGGAGTGAGAACGTGTTGGACATGCAGCAAGAGAGAGAGACAGAAAGAAACTTGGACATAACGTTGATTGGTGTTGAACATAGCTTTGTTTGAACAAAAAAATTTAAGGTATTTAGGAAAGGCTCCCGCTATCTAGTTGTTAGTGCAGTCAAACAGTATCTCCAGATCAGACGTGCCTGCTGGGGGTTTAGTCCAATTAGATCACGGCTCATTTGTAAACAGCCTCTCTGAGCCGATCGAGGACTCTGTTATTTCACCTACCCCCCCAGGTGGGTCGTATTTGAAACGTTTTTGACGATCATTGTAATTGGGTAAAAAATATACTCCCGTGATTAATCATCTAGTCAACTGCTTTTGGGAGTAATTGATGACTACTAAAATGTGCTGCATGACCTAGTCGAAGCTCAGTCAGTGGCCACTGAAGATGCATGTGGAGACGCATTCTAATGCCAGGTGCGAACAGACGTACTTAAAGCTGTCCACTTGTGATCCGATCACTGAGGACGCATGTTCATACCAGGTCTGAACAGGGCCTAATCACATCAGTTGTTAGTCATGTGAGTCATGTGAATCATTTCTCAGTCAAGTTAAGGTCAACCCCAATCCTTTCCTAACCCTACCTAAGCAGTTTTGTTGCCTAAACCTAACTTCCCGTGTAGTTGTAAGACGTTTTGAAAAGACATTATGCATGTAACAAGGGTAAGTGACACTAGAGGGGTACCTACAGTGTCATAGTTTGAAGCGTATAGGGCCACTGACGAAGCACAGACAATCCATCTATCAACCATCATCCATTCACTTATCCATCCATACGTAATTTCAATCCACCATTCATCCATCCATTGATCCACTCGACCATCTATCCAACCATCATCCACCCCACACGTCCATCCATATTTCTTTTATAAACTGTGAACGAGGGTGTAGACCTAAAGGTTTTTTCTCCAGTCCAGAGGCCTATTGATGGTGACATGGTGCCATCCATAATGCATGTCTCCCTAAAGGAGGCCTGTCTGGGAGAATCTGAAGTTTGTGCACTCACACACAAACACACGCACACAGTCTCAGAAATCACTGTTATTCAGATCCATTATGGATTTCGGGAGCAGTCTCTGAACACAGTGTGGCTCTGATGCATCTACATGAGATGCTACTATAACAAGAGGTGAAGCTCTGCTGCTGATTTTCAAGTAGGCACACTGAGCAGACACACACCTGCACACACACACACACACACACACACACTCCGCCTGCACATCTATGAGTTGACAAATAGGTTTGGGAGATGATAATCATGCAGCCACACATGCACTAACATTTGCTCTCAGATGGTGTTTTTCTGCTGTGCGGTGGCTTTTCTTGTTTGGCACTCACCTACATCAGTTCGGTCAGAAGGTGAGGATGAAAAACAAATGTAGACAATGCTCCACAATCTCAACAAATACTCAACATAAAAAGTGTACTTTGCATTCCTGGCAAGTGCTCGTTGTTTGATGTATGCTTTGTAGTTTTATTCTGGATATGTCATCATCTTTCTCTTGAAACAGCAACAAGAAATCTGTTTTTGAATGAATCAATGCAGAGAAACACATTGTGTTTTCTCTTCGATTTACAATGGTTAGTTTTAATAGGTCATAAGGTTTGGGGTATTCAGTTAGGGGTTCATTGAGTAGGGTTAGGGTTAGGGTTAAGGGTTGGGGTTAGGGTTAGGGTTAGGGGTTAGGGTTTAGGGTTAGGCTTAGGGGTTAGGGTTAGGGTTAGGGGTTAGGGTTAGGGTTAATCATTCAGTGTCTGTCCCATTGATTGGTCTGTGATCCAGCTGCTTGGCTCATCTGAAAAATATACATGCTAATTCAAACCACTGCAATCTGCTGTTTTGGATTCATGATAGCTTTCATTTATAAAATAGTTTTGTGAATTAGCGAAATGTTATTAGCGAATTTGTGAAATGTGAAAATGTGCAATGACTTGTGAAAATATATCTAATGACAGATTCAAGCATAAAAAAGGAAAAAAAAACATGTATATGACATACAAATGTCATATTTCTAAAGTTTTGATCACACTAGGATTAACGCAATTAGGTGTTGAGCTTGATTGTATTCATCCAGATCATTACACATAGCTCAAATCAACACTGGTAGAAAGCAATGAAATACATTTACTTGTAATGATTTACAATTTCGAGGTGCTTTGAATTATTTAAATTGTATACTACATTTATGTACCACAGTTATACTACATTTCAGACAGAAATATTAAACATATTACTCCACTATATTTCTGACAGCTCTAGTTACCTTGCAGATACATATTTTAGATGCAAACTATATGTTGAGGTTATGAAATAAGTTGTAATAAGACAGCATGTAAAATAGTTATTTGACAGAATTAGCTCCACTGTGTACAACATTAATGCATTAGTAAATAATGTAATGCATATTATTGCATAATACCCTAAAGAAACCATGCATAAAAATGATCACTTTTGAAACACAATACTACAAAGTACATGTTTTTGCTAGCACTCTAACAATGGAATATTTCTACATAATGGTATTTCTACTTTCAAGTGAAGCATTTGAATGCAACTTCTTTTACTCATGTAAACCAAACATCAGCCCGTCTTTTGTTCATAACACCACCTATGCACTCATTCTGAATCTTGTCTTTTCATACCAAAGTTTGTGCACATAAAAACTGGCAGCATTAAACACGGGTCAAATGCATTTGAACTAAATACTTTGGCTGAACTTACTGTGCATGGTGTGCAATTTGCAATTCTACACGCAGTGGCTTGAGATTTGGATTCAGGCAGTGCCAGTTGGAGTGGGTGTTCTATATATTGAGCTGCAGTGAGAACAGAGAGCTGATAAGAAATGTGTTTCACGTCACTGAGTCTTCATCTTTAGGGTTCTGTGTGTATATCCTCATAACCAAGTCAACCACTCGAGAAAAAGCCTGATTGTAACTTCCAAGTTATTTTCCTTTGCTAAACTGGCCCCAGGGGGGCACTGAAGACATGTATTGAGGACAGACAAAACCGCTTAACGTCTGGAGGCGTGCGGGAGATAGAACTATCGTATGTTCTCATTCGTTTTAAAATTCGGAGTGGGGGAAAAAAAAAAAGAAGGCTGCTGTAAAACTAAGTGGAAGCAAATTAGCACAAATTAACAACAGGACATTGATTTTTAGCTCTTAAAGGTTAATGTGGTCTGTGACTCCTCTGTCTGAGAGGCTGTCCTGGGAGAGAAAGAGGCAGAGAGAGGAAACTGAAATAAAAGAGAACGCAAGCAAGAGAAAGGAGAGAGAAAATACAGTATTCTTCTATATTCTCTGAAGGAAGGAAACGTATGAAAACTCTAGAGTCCGAGTGCTATGAAGAACACAGAGGTTGAAATAATTACAGAGTGAAATAATGAAACGAATTGAAGAGAAATGAAAAGCAATCAAGAATTGATATTAAACCCAAGGGAAGAGGCAGAAAGGAGATAGAATGGGTGACGCGGGGGAGGAGTTTCTTCGTTATTAACTTGAATGTAATTATGAGGATTTCATCTATTAATGCTTTTTTACTTTTGTAAGTATCAACTTCATGCAACTATTCACATTTCCTTAACAATCTTCTTTGCACATATAATAATGCTAAAAAGCCAGCCTTGGGAATGTAACCTCATTCAACAATATTTCATGTGGTTCACTCCAAATATCTAGATAGAGATGGTATATTTAAAAAAAACATTGAATTTAGATGTCTTTGCAATGTTTCATTTTTAGCAGCCTTTAAAAAGAAACAATTTCAGTAAGCAAAATATGTTTCAATTATGTTTTTTTACTAAATCTAACCAAGTAGTTTTGTTGCATTTTTTTCGTTTTGTTTCAATTGACCACGTTTAAAACTGTTTGAAACTGTTTGAAACTGCAACTGGCGGGCCGAGTTGGTGAGCTGGAAGTGATTTAAGCAACTCGCAGGAGAGCGAGAGGGCCGCTGCCACACAGGAGAGACC
>CAKAKQ010028526.1:0-10530 GCA_916700675.1 Helicolenus avius
TGTCCAGCAGCACAGCGCTGAACAGGTCTCGCATGGAGCACTTCACTACACGTTCACACACACACACACACACACACACACACACACACACACACTCACTCATGAAGTTATAGAACTGTGGAGGTTTTTTTTCACATCCCTTAGAGTGCCTAATGGTCCTCTTTTTTTATATTATACAGGCCCTAACAGTATTGTTTACACTACCACTTTGGGCTTTACACTAGCTATTGCTATGGTTACTACATGACTGATGTCTTTATTAGGGCATAATAGCATTTCCATCACATGTTCAGATGAGAAGGGGACAGAGGGAGGCAGATCATATTATGTTCTATTACAAATATTAGAGCTTCTCCTGAATTGTCCTGTGCAAATGAGAGAGAGCTGATGCCCCGGAGCCTCCCTCCCTCTTTGAAACACACTTTGCCACTGGGCTGTCTGAGACCCATAGTTGTGGTTTAGCATGCGAGTCTTGAAAACCCTGGGTCATGTCAGGATACACCACACCCTGTTGCCGCTGCTGCTGCAGCTCAACGCAAAGCTCAATCAAGAACTGTCATTCTTCGGCAGGCTACCTCTCTCTCCTCGGGTGGCCTGTCTTGGGTTTACTTTAAATAGTCTTCTGTTTGAATAGATTAAGTCGAGCTGTCCACACTCGACGGCATACCACATGTCAAGGACTGAAAAGAATCCCCCCGAGTTTATTTTAGACTTTCCAGGTTTACTTTGACTATCTGCTAAATGTTTTATCCCTGTCATTTTCTGAGATACATGAAGAAAACGGTTATTAAAACAACGCCGGCTTGTAGCTATAGCAGATGAGTTTGCAGGCCGGCAGTGTGTTTGTTAATGGGCCCATATCCCATAAAATCATTCCAGGTACTGCACTGTAGCTTTGACCCTTGCACTGCCTTCTATTTGCTGCTTTTAATGTTGTCAATTTAGGCGTTTAAGCTCGACTTAATGTTGCCATTGTGGATAATCAGGGTCAGCTAATTGCCTCAATGGTGCCGGCTGTTGTTTTTCACACAAAGTCAGTCATCATGTCTCTGATTGAAGATTTAGGGAGGGAATTTCTCTTGTTTTCTCTGTTTATAAACCAAGATTCACCACATCCAAGTTCATCATATTCAAAAATAATTTTCCCCTCAAATTGGGGCTAAATGATAAATTGAAGTTATTAAATCACCAAAATTATGAATCTCTTACCGACTTCAATAGACTCTGTTTCAATATATGAATAGCCTGAATCCCATATAATTAAATTATAACAACCCATGACATCAAGCAGAGGTCCGACCAACCAATCAGCCATTTCAAAAAGTAAGCCAGCCTGTGCTGTACTGATGTACATGCACTATTTATAGCCTTTGAGATAAAGGCGAAAGTTAATTACGACACAGATCATATTGTTCAGCCGTAGTGTAAATCATCAAGGCTAGGAAGGAGTAATACGCCATGATGATGTGCGCTTTCTCTTAAACCAAAGAAAATGAAATTATCCTTATTACACTGATGTGGTCGGAGGTAAAAATCATTCATTCAGTCAGCATTGACTCCATCCATTTTTAGCAGCAGCTGATGGGAGTGTAGGCAAATGAGAAAAAGGAAGAAAATGTGTTTTTTTTTTTTTTTAAGATATATATTTTTATTCAAATTTTGCAGCAGTTACATGGCATTACGAACAACAATAACCCCAGCCAACCCTGCCCCACAACCTGTAACAACAGGAGAGAGAATCCCATGTGTTAGAAGCCCCATTTGCTGGCAGAGAAAGTGAGAAAGTGAGCCATGAGCGTGGCCATATGCACAAAACTCACCATATTACGAATAACAATGCAATACAATGACATACAGACCCACTACTAATTATGAGGATAACAAGACATCTAGGTAGAGAGGCACAGACTAAATGGGATGGTATAGGGTCAAAGCAGAAAAAAAGAAGTAAATAGGTGAGTCATTAAATAAAATAAAACTAGCAATTGCTTGGACAGCGTAGTCAGTGGTAATTACTCAGTGCCCGTGTGCGGAAGAAAACATCTCAACACTGCCTGTAAACCTGAATGAATGAAATGAATGAATGAATGAAGGACCTCAGCCACCTGACCTTGTTGGGTTCATTATTGCTGTTTAAACACTGTGCCCTTGAGTTGGATTCTGAGCTGGTGTTTACTTCTCCGTCTCAGGGTCCTCTGTCCCTCCTCCCCAGCATGGACAGCTCTTCTGTGAAAGCAGCGATGGTGAGTTCCACCGTGTCTATTAACCAAGCACATTCATACAAATCGATACATTCTCACTTAACGATTCCGATTCTTCGACTCCTCACCTGCTCTCGACCCTCTCGCACAAACAACAGGTCCAGTTCGATCGGTACCTGTCGTCGCCTGACACTCTCATCATGCCGCAGCTCAACTTCCTGCTCAGTGCAGCCATCAAGTGAGTTCCTGTCCCCCTATTGTTGACAACAGCTCTCTCTGTTCAGGGGGAAAAAATAGCAAACATGCAATATTCAGGCTGCATGTTAAATGTTTACAACGTGGCGTGGTGTTTCGACGGGCTAAAGAGCATATTCAGAGGGATAAAAATAGAACAGAAGCGTTGGCCTAATAATGTTCAACATTCATTAGTTGGCCAGATGTAACACGATCATTACTGCATTCCAAACAAAACACTCGACTAAATGCACAGCGAGTTTGGATGCTAAATTGCTAAGGCCACCAACACGTCGAGAGAGTGGTAGGCAGGACTGCCTGTATTTGTCTTACTGATCAGAAAATGCACATGCTTTTAGCTCAATCCACCTGCTACAATGGAGGGCTCTCTCTATGAGTCACGTTTACTGGGAAGTGCAGCAGGCTTGAGGAGCACTCTGTACCTCAGGTTAATGTTCTCTATTAATGGACATGGGAGGACTGATGGGCAGGACGCCATTAATTAGCTTCTGGTCCATTTCTCACTCACACTCGTTCCCTGAAATCATTCCTCCTCTTTGTCTTTCTCTCTCTCTCTCTCTTTCCCGCTATCTCTCAAGTCTGCTTCTCTGCTCACCTAAATACACAAAAACACCCAGCCAGCACTCTGAAAACACTCCTGGAGTGCACACATAATGGGAGTGTACTTTTAGACTCCCATCGTTTCACATTTCGTGTTAGTGCACTTGGTATGGAGTAAGGTGTTATACACATCAGCACTATGGTTCTGTGTTCTCTGTGGGCCAATTAAAAAAATATGGATCTCAAGAGCCTGAGTTGGATACAGCCGAGGAGCAGCTCCCACTGAGTCCTTCAGTCCTCTCACTGGGCTCTTCAGTCCGACTTGCATCCTCCATTCGTACTCTAATGCAAGACGTAGCCACATTATGTCCTTCACTTGTCGCTATATGTTGGGTCCTCATTGTCATTTTCAATACAAGCAGTGCAATAGGAATATAAACAATACAAGGAGTAGACAACAAGAAATGAGTGTCATAAATATATAATAAATATATAATGTCATTGTTATATAATCACAAATTTCAATGAAAAAAAATAGATAAATAAATGATAAATAAAATAATGATAGATTGACAGTTATTTTTAAAATAATCACACTAAAATGATAAACAAAACAAAAAAAACACAGGACAAAATATGTTATTTCTAATTAGATTTTTAATGAAAATGCTCCAAGTGATTCATAAATCAGTCTTGCCTTAAAGTAAACAACAAAGAAAATAGCGCTTTAACTAAAATAAAATATGATTTTTTTCTTGTTTTAATCGATTAATAGTTTGGTCTATAAAATGTCACCAAGTGACATCCTCAAATGCTGCGTTTTGTCCAACCAAATGTCCAAATTTACTATAATGTAAGACCAAGCAAAGCAGCAAATTCTCACTGTTGAGAACTTGGAACTAGACTCACAAGTTAGTCTCTAAACGCTTCGCACAACTAGATCTCAGATTGTCTGTCTGACTTATATAATGTGACAAAAATGACTAAAACGATTGATCGATAATCAAAAATTGCTGAATAACTTTCTTTCGATTGACTGTTTGTTACAGCTCTAAAAGAAAAACAAAAATCTGTATGACATAGCCAAATTTGATTTGAAACATTTGTAGAGACGGATCCATAAATCCATGAAATGAAACGCAACATTGTATTTTACATTTTTAGATTAAAAGATGGCTGCATAAAATGATAATACGCTGCTTATTGATTATAAAATGATCTCATTTGAAGTGTCTTTTCATTGCTAAATCAGTACATGTTATTGTGGCTGACACCTGATGCTTGTGCATTTGTGCTGTAATATGTATCCATAGATGGCAGTGTGCACCACACACAGTACTGCACCGCATTGTTTTGAAACAGCGGGGGCACACAATGGTCACTGAACAAAACAAAAAAAAAAAGTAATTAGGACAAATTCTTACTCATGGCTAACGTATTCAGCTCTTACGGCACACAGCTCTGCTGGTCTGATTTAGACTTGAGATGTTGGAATTTAAAAAGGCCCACTCACTGCTGCTAGACTACTTTGTTTTGCGAGTATAATAAGAGTTATTATATATAAGAGTTTTATCTGTTTGTGCAGGGAGCAGATTTTCCGTCAGTCCACGGAGCTGGTGTGCAGAGCCTACGGGGAGGTTTACACAGCGCTGAGCAGCCCAACTAACAGCTACAAAGACCCAGAGAACCTGGTACCTAGATCACCTCAGCAGGTTCAGACCTTGCTTTCCTGAGAAGACACCAGGTTGATCTCAAAAGGTGAGCCCCAGTGAAGGACAAGCCCGTTGGTTATTTAAAGAGCGTGTGTAATTTGTACAGCATAATAACACAAATGTATATAAGAGTAGTCGTTAAGGTGGGGTTCTTTGTGGGCAATGTGGTACGTGGGTCGCTGACCTCAGAGAGAGACAGTCCTGTGTACCAGGAGGAAAGAGCATTATATGTATATGATCCATTTACTCGGCTTATTTTTTCTCTCTGTGAAGCAAACACCTTCTTTTCTGTCTGTTTTTCACACCATGTACTCCGCTCTAACATGTCCAAGAATTGTACAAAAACAATGTCTTTTTAATTGAAAACACTGAAGATTATATAAAACAAAAGGATAAACATAATTTACGAGACTCGTCTTATTTTTTTCCAACACTTAAGATGCGGTCGGGGAAAAATTCCGCCACAATGTTAAGAGGAACCTCAGAAGCTTCAGCACCGACGTCGTGTTTATTTTAATCTCTTAAACTGTTTTGAGTTGTGGGGATGAAATGGAAAATCTGTCTTATACCATCTCGTTTGGCTTTTCAAAAGATGTCTACCATGCTGACTAAGATGTATAAACAAGACTGTAATGATACTGGATTTATTTGATCAGTTACCATAAATTCTACCTTTTTAAATGAATCATATAAAACACATTATGGTGTATCAGGTGGAGAAAGTTGTATTCATTCATTCATTATTGAATGTATGGACATATGAACTAACTTTCTTACAATTGTCCAATACACATTCTAGTCTTTTATTTGTTTGAGAATTAAATTAATAATTTGACAAGTTTTCTCTATATAATGCAGTGGTGATTGGAATAAGCAATATCACATTGTCTATTGCTCCTTTAAATCAAAGGTATGCATAAAAGTCACAATCATCTCCAGCTTTCGTGAATTAAGATCCAAAAGGATTGACTTGCTATATTATCTTTTAAAGCACGGCTGTCAAAGTTAACGCAATAATAACGCGTTAACGCAAATTCATTTTAACGCCACTAATTTCTTTAACGCATTAACGCAATCGATCTTCTGGAGGTTGTACCGGGCTCAGTTTTAAAGCTAGAGTGAAGATACTGGCATCATATGAAACTAGAAATTGTACGCTAAACTTTGTCGAGAAAAAACTGGCATGACCATTTTCAAAGGGGTCGTCTTGACCTCTGACCCCAAGATATGTGAATGAAAATGGGTTTACAGACATGCCCACTTTTTGATAATAATAATAATCACATGCAGTTTTGGGGCAAGTCATAGTCAAGTCAGCACACTGACACACTGACAGCTGTTGTTGCCTGTTGGGCTGCAGTTTGCCATGTTATGATTTGAGCATATTGTTTTATGCTAAATGCAGTACCTGTGAGGGTTTCTGGACAATATTTGTCATTGTTTTGTGTTGTTAATTGATTTCAAATAATAAATATATACCTACATTTGCATAAAGCAGCATATTTTGCCCACTCTCACGTTGATAAGATTATTAAATACATGAAAAATTGTCTTTTTAGGTACATTTTGAACAGATAAAAAATGTGCAATTAATTGCGATTAAATATCTTAATCCATTGACAACCCTACTTTAAAGTAACCACAGTCTAAATTATCTCTAAATCTCAATAGTTAATCTCAATAGGGTGGTATTTTCCATGCCTCCCAAAAGTAAACTCCACAGCATTGGACTGTTGTGACATGATGGCGTATATCAGTGAAAATAGGACACCACCCAGTCCACATAATCCCCAATAAACAGCTCTGAAACAGTAAAGATAAGTGAATATAGATCTGCTCTGTTGTTATGGTGTCTGGCCTGAGAGGCAGCATTTCATTTCTGCTATCTGACATCAAGGTTCATGGCAGCGGGCCTGATTTTGGCAGCGCTGCCAGCACTGAGACCCAGGATTTCCCCAGCTCACCGGATGTTACTCGGATATCATTGGCCAGGACATTGAGTACTGGGAATAAATGGAATACCACAAAGTTCAGCATCTGGACGGCGCTCTTAAATCCTTTAAATAGACCGGCTCTCTCTTCCAGTGCTGCTTGGCTCCGCTCGGATTCTTGAGTGTTTTTACTCAGCACTCTTTGGCAGAAAGTGGGATGATGTTTGAGAAGCAGGATTACTGAATAACAACGTGTAACAATACGCACAGAGCACGCCATCACTCACATCAGATGTGTGTGAATACATGTGGGCCTTCACAGTTCAGCATGTGAGAGATTTCTCCTGCCGGTGTCTGTATTAATGAGTTAGCAGATGTGGGAGGTGATGGAGTCACCACTTAGAGGCAGGTAGTGGTGAGCAGTGTGGCAAACATTCATCCCATCATCCGCTCCATATGACAGCGGTCACCAAGCTTTTGCCTGCTGAAGCATGAGACCAGCAGGAATCTGGGTTAAAGGATAATATTGAGTTTTTTTTCTTCCTCCCTCTCGCTCCACTGACTGATGATTAATGTCGATCCAGAGCTAACAACTTGAGTCTTATCTATTGCCTCAGCAGGAACTTTGAAAGGAAAATGACTCAAACAAATGAACGGCTGACTGAAATAACGCTGCTCTTTCTCCGTGCTCATGCTCTGAAATGTCATGAGTTGCTTCCTCGCTTGGAAATGAATCATCAGCTCCTCAAAGTGAAAGATGAGCGTTTTGTGTTACAACATAGTGATGCTGTTCTAACGAATTACAATTTGAGACACAATTCAAATTCAGGACGAATGCGGGAAGAGCTTCTTTTTATTTTAGCTCTCAATAATTGTAACATGCTTCTGAAACACTCTTCAAAACAATCACTGTACTAATACAATTCACTATATTAACTGAATAGACTAATGACACATATGTTATGTATAGCTAATAGATAGGAGACTGCCTTTATGCTGCTGATACAGTTTTTTTTAACATTTCTGTGAAGAGCCCAGGTCAACTGTCGTTAGATATGAGTTTGGACAACACGTTTTTCAAACTAGTTCTGATCGAGCATAACCCTTACGAGTAGCAGGGACAGAATATTAAAAATTAAATATTACATTATTTTTAGGGCTGTCAATTGATTAAAATTTGTAATCGCGATGAATCACATGATTGTCCATAGTTAATCGTGATTAATCTCAAATTATTCACACATTTTTTAACTGTTATCTTAATGAACCTTTAAAGAGAGATTTGTCAAGTATTTAACACTCTTATCAACATGGGAGTGGACAAATATGTTTTATTTATGCAAATGTAAGTATATATTTATTACTGGAAATAAACAAACACCACAAAACGATGACAGATATTGTCCAGAAACCCTTACAGGTATTGCATTTAGCATAAAAATATGTTCAAATCAAATCAAATCATTTTTTAACTTATCTTAATGTACCTTAAAGGGAGATTTGTCAAGTATTTAATACTCTTATCAACATGGGAGCGGGCAAATGTGTGTATATATTTATTATTGGAAATCAATTAACAACACTAACAATGACACATATTGTCCAGAAACCCTCACAGGTACTGCATTTAGCATAAAAATATGTTCAAATCACAACATGGCAAACTGCAGCCCAACAGGCATCAACAGCTGTCAGTGTGTCAGTGTGCTGACTTGACTATGTCTTGTCCAAAACTGCATGTGATTATCATAAAGTGGGCGTGTCTGTAAAGGGGAGACTCGTGGGTACCCATAGGACCCATTTTCAGTCACATATCTGGACGTCAGAGGTCAAGGGACCCCTTTGAAAATGGCCATGCCAGTTTTTCCTCACCAAAATGTTGCACAAGTTTGGAGCGTTATTTAACCCCCTGTCCTGACGATGATTGATACCAATGGATTCTTTAGGTTTTCCCTTTTCATATGATGCCAGTATCTTCGCTTTAGCTTTAAAACTGAGCCTGTTAGTCCGAAAGATCGATTGCATTAATGTGATGGCGCCAAAACACATTTGCATAAAGGCGTTATTATCGCGGTAACTTTGACAGCCCTAGTTATTTTAAAAACAAATCTAGAGCGACTAGGTCAAAACACTGCTGGTTTGTTTTCATTACCAGTGACACCACGTTTCAGGTGAAACGCCTTTGTCTATTTTCCAGCTCTAATCTTCCCACGCAGATAACATCCTGTCCAATAGGAAGTTGTTCAGAAAATGAATGACGAAATAATGGACTTTGTGCCACTAAACTACAACGTAAGAACACTGCGAGGTGTACCATGTTGACATGTTATCTGGTTTGATTAGACTTTTCATTTCACAAACTGTGCCGTACAGTACTGGCAGATTACGGACGGTTGCATCACGCCCTGCCCCCCCCCCCTGGTAAACATTGAACACAAACTTTCTGCACGAGGAGATGTGTTTATCCCCGAAAAAGCCAATTTATCACTCGTTATGTGTAACGTGGTCTTTGTCAATACTTTTTTTTCTGGATTTCATCACCTCCGCCAAATTCTTGGTATGAATTCAGCCACTCAACCCTCTCACCCCCGACTTATTAAAGCCCATTAGAATAAAGATATTAGTTATGTAACATGCTCTCCATGCTTTTGTGCACTAGCTGCTTCAAGCACGGGGCATGGTCACCCATCTTATTATGCAGCTCAAACATCTCCTGCCTCATATCAATACAACTCGTAATTATTTCTCCACATCGCTTTTATTATTGGGAAAGGTTACCTCATGTCAAACCTCTTTCTCTTTGGAGGCTGTTATGTAATTTGTCTATTAGCGCTGGAAGGGGGACACTGTGAAGTACTGACCTGAAACGCTACTGCACAGTAATTAATTTTCTTTTCTGATTGTCTGCCGTTCCCATCACCCTAATCAACATTTCATTCGGTGCACTCAGCACAACGCTTCAGAGGCTTCAGAAACTTCAAAACTGCCTTAAAAAGTCAGCAATTTGCAGCTTGTGATTTTGGCACATAAGACTCGGTTATTAATGCACGTCCATCTGGCCCTGCTATTGACAGGCATACTCCCTGGCTGACCAGATGCATGTCCAGGTGGCCTGATAAACAAAGCATATCAGAGACACTAACAGCACAGTGTTTGGTTAGTTGTGGGATGAGAGGAGAGCGAGGAGATGACTGGCTCTCTCCGGCCAAAGATTAGCCAATGATGGAGCTGCCTTGCCCTCGCGCTGTTGGACAAGGTTGGACCCCCCGATGGTGCCCCAGAATGCTTGTACAGTATTGCGTGTGGCTGTGATACTTCATTGTGTAAGCTTTTTCCTCCCAGCAGAAACATGTTTGCTTTAGCTGGTATGAACACTTTGTACAGAGTCCTGGGCCGAGCAGGAATTGTTTCACTAATGACAAGATCTGTCCTGTGTTGTTAGATTTTTAGTCGCCCAAGAAAAACCCCTACTGTCTTTTTTTCAACATGATATATTTTCTATTATTCATGAAGTTGTGTGCATCACAAAATATTTTTGAATAAATGCTAAAGATGTATTGAAACCTCGTAGTCAGAGATGTGTATTCACTTCACTTGTTGATTATTTACTATGATAATTCTGAAGAACATTTAGATGCCTTTTGTTGCCAGGCTTTTTAAAGATCACCAGGTTTGCCACCAGCACACGACCGAACCCATGAACCCGACAGACAGACAGACTTATTCACACCAACAGAATAGAGAACAAGAACATGTAACAAATTCACCATGACTAATGCCTCCGTGAGTAATCCAACATGCTGTCAATCATTACTCACACAGAGAGCACTGTCTCCGCTCTCATTGGTCCGAATGTGGCCCTGCTGTGCTCTTCTTCAAAGCGCAGTCCCG
>CAKAKQ010028529.1:0-11486 GCA_916700675.1 Helicolenus avius
GAGCTCCTGAAAGCCTTCCTCATGGTGATGTCCTGAAGAGACACTACAGGAGGGAAGGGATGATGGAGAATAAAGAAAAGAGAGAAGAAGAGAATTATGGTTATTAAATCAGGTTCTTTAAGAAGTATGTAATTGCCAAACGTCTCATGTCTCTAATGAACACAATAAGCATCATTCGGCTCCATCTTGCCGTTATCATCATCATCAAAATTGACGTTGACATCACTCAACATCACGGAGCACTAAACCTATAAGAACCCGCTAATCATCCTCCCTTGAGCTGACGTTACATTGTTGTCCTAATTGGCTAATTTATAACCCACACATGACAGCGAAGTTAAACTAAGCTAAGCTAGGCTAAGATCGAGGCTGTGGGGATAATTGCCCTTCTCTCATACAGGAACAGCTGACATTTTCGGAGGGCAAAAGAATAACTTCGTGCTGTACAGCTGAAGCTTTGAGAAAAACAGGTTGGAGAAATGGCTGAGGGGGAAGAGAGGAATACACAACCACACTTATGCTAACCCTCAATCTGCTCGGGCCAAGTAGGAAAACAGCAAGTCTTGGAAAGAAATTCAGAGCGTTGTCTGAATTATACATGAGGGAATGACAAATGGATACACTTTACTGCTGCCCAGAGGAAGACTGAAAAAGTCATATGGCATGTAGAAAAAGTATTGGACTTATACCACACACACAACTAAATAACACCATAGAATTAAATGCTGAACTATAACCCAGGACAGTACGTCGACCTCTTAAAGCAAACAAATAGAACAACTGAGTTAACGAGACACTCGTTGAATGCTTTTCTTAATAAAATGAGACAAATAAAGCCAGTTTATTGTACAAAGGACAAACTACCCCAATCTGATCTTCTATAGCTGGGTAATTACTTCCACACACCAGTGAAGGGCCAGCCACCTGAGGCACCGAAGTATCATTACTAACAAACACTATCAGTGAGCCAACGTTTGGTAAGTAACAGAGAGAGAGAGAGAGAGGAGAATGCAAGAGGAAGATAATAAAACCGCACGGACACAACAGAGGCAGGATGATGGAAACAGGGGACAGACAGAGACAGAGTGAAGAGACACTAACTGTGAAACAAACAGCAGGCGACGACGTATAGGAAACATTCACAAGAAATACGGACCGCGAGAAGAGGAGGGGAATTGAAGAGCGGAGGGAGAGGCGATAAAACTAACATGGGCACATGTAAATAAAGTGTGAGGAGTGGTGAAGAAGAAAGCGAGAGGGACGACACATAAAAACACAAAGTGTGACTTCTGTGAGGAAAAACAAAGGCGTGAGCGAGGTGTCCCGTGAGAGGAACCTGAGAAGATTTAGGGAAAACTGGTAATTTCTTTAACACATTAACACGACTGATCTTTCGGAGGTTGTAACAGGCTCAGTTTTAAAGCTAGAGTGAATATGCTGGCATCATATGAAACTAGAAAACCTAGGAATCTATTGGTACCAACCTCTTGTTTTTAATGTAACTTGGAAATAAAATAGTGTCTATGCCAGTACCCTGGTGTGCACTGTGGTTTACCCAGGAGAGAAGCTTGACTGGAGAGAATAGAAGCACCGCTGTGCACGGGGTATCTTCAGTTTTCTGAATATCTTTGGGTTTTGTACTGACATAACAAGACATTTAAAGACCTCACATTGAACCTTGAGAAATTGGGATGGACATTTTTCATTATTTTCTGACATTTTATAGACCAAACGATTAATTGATTAACCTAGAAAATAAAATAATAAAATAATGATTTAACTGTTAACCTTTGTTTTCTCTTTCGTAAAGGTTTGTTTTTGGCGATACTGCAGCATTTCCAGATCTCAGCCATTAACTTGGTGAGTACAGTCTTGTTATTAGTGACAGGGACGATGCCAGAAACTAGGAAAATAAGACCCACGATTATCCTTTTTACTCGTGCTTGTATCAGGGAGTGCAACGGCAGTTCCTTGATCAGCAACATAAGGGGGTGACTAATGATAAGAAGGGGGAAAAAAATCAAAGCCACAGCCACAGTGGCATGACAATTACACTGCCCACGGCAATCACAGAGGAGAGAAATGCCAGGGATAAGTGGGAGTAATGGTGAGATCTAAGAAGTTGAAGTAGATTAGAGAGGGTAAAGGGATAAAGATGTGGGAGAGGAGATATGAACATTAAAGTGATGCTTTAGTGGTCCCTGTCGGGCATTTCACTTTTTTGCCTTGCCTCCTTTGCACATGAAGGTCAGAGTGAAGGTCAGGAAAGTGCACCAACACTCTCCCTCTCACTACTAGAATAAATCAACAGAGTGGACTGTAGACACATAACACCCTGCCGGGGCCAGACGTAGCCCCTGGCCAACCGTTGTCAATTTGGTGTTGCTGAGTGCTGCATGTTAAAGGGATAGTTCTGGTGTTTTGAAGTGGTGTTGTATGAGGTACTTATCCATAGTCAGTGTATTACCTACAGTAGATGATGGTCAGCACGCCCCCAGTTTGGAGAAGCAGGAGTTAAAGCACGAAACCAAAGCAATGTACTGCTATGGTGCTCTTTCCAAAGCAACCAGACCCCATTGCAAAAAATACGAATTTTACTTTGCAGAACACAGGAGTTGTTGATCTACCGCTGCCTTGACTGGTTAGCTTGTTTGTGTTATTGTGTGAATTTGGTTAGTTCGGATTAACCAAAGTCACACAATAGCACAAACAAACTAACAGATGAAGACAGTAGTAGACCAGCGACCCCTGTGTTCTGCAAGGTCAAATTAAAGGTTTTTTCTATGGACTCTGGTGGCTTTGGTGAGAGCATAGATGGACAACAGCTTACGTTCCCCTTCAGAAAGAGCTTCTGACGACTGTGAAAATTGGGGCTGACCCAAATGTTTTGAAGCTTCAATCGTTGCCAATCAACCTCCAAATCAGTATTTTAATGCTTTGTTTATGTTTGTTTTTTTTAATAGTAAAAAGTATGTAATAATACTGTATAAATCCAAAAACAGCCCATAAAATAAAAAATAATCCCACGACCTTATTCATTATTAATATTCAACATGAATTATTATTATTAATTTTCAGACGGATATCACTGTTTGTTGTGTGTAGAGATGGGTGTGTGTGTACAGTAGTGCGGCAGCAGCATTGTCTAAGGCACTGAAACAAGAAGATGGAGACAGAACAACATGTCAGCCTGCAGCGCTGAGTTGCGCCTTGAAGCTTCAAATACCTTCAAATATTTCTCATCGAAGCTTCGAAGCCCAAAAAATGGTATTCGGGACAGTCCTAGTGAAAATATTACACATTACAATACACTTAAACAAATATAGATTTTTTTTTAGGTGGCCCCGTCAACAGCAGTACATTGCTTTGGTCCTGTGTGGGAAATCCTGTCTGCTTCTCCAAACTGCCGTCATCTACTGTAGGTAATACACTGAGTATGGATAAGTACCTCATACAACCCCACTTCAAAACACCCGGACTATCCCTTTAAGCAAGAGCACTGTGTCCTGCCACCCCAGTGCATTCAGGGAGAGCAGAGAGCTGTCAGATGGTGTGACAAGTATGTGCAAACGCAACCAACAAGAGAGAGGCAGTGCAGAAGTGTGTGTCAGGATGAATCTGATGCAGAGTGAGGTGGCTATAAACCTCTGCCAAGCAACACTGAGCACCGAGAGAGGCACACTGCACTAATCAATGTGCGCAGAAACACAGAAGGCACACACACACATACAGGATCAGTCAAACACACACACACATACACACACACACACACAGATGGATATCTTCGCATGATGTTCTACATCCTAATTACAAAATGTCACTTATTCAGCTGAACTACCAATTACACCCATTTAGTGAAGACATTCAGCTAATGAGAAAAATGTGAGTGTACGCGTTTGTGACTGAATGAGTGAGTTAGTGAGAGGTTTTAAGTGTGTGTGTGTGTGTGTGTACGTGTGTGTGTGTGTCAGGTCGAGCAGCACCTGGTGCAGCAGCAGCAGCAGCCTCTGATCTCAGCCTGTGAAGCTCCTTATCAGTAAGCCGGTGGTGGATAGTTTATCTCTCTCTCTCATATCTTCCTCTAAGACAGATAGCATCTAGCTGAAACACCCTCGACCAAAGACAGGTGAGGAAGTTCTTGTGTCACACACACACACACACACACACACACACACACACACACACAGACACACACACACACACACACACACTCACAGCTCCTTCAGCTTCCCTTAAAGTTTCAGGGAAATGATGTTTTCCGTCTCCCCTGCCTCATAGAGATGCGGTCCTACACGCAGCCGCTGAAGATAAGAAAAGGCATAGACCAAGCTGTCGTTTAGCATGCAGGCACGGCTTTCTCTTCTGTTGTACTTCAATGCAAATGTTGCCCTATATTTCCCCTCCTGCACTCTTCCTCCTGCAGCCCCGCATCACTCTTTCCTCTCAAGAGATTTTGCTCCATCTATTTCCATCCTTTCCTTCTTATAAATGTGTTTATTGTTTGTCCTTTTCTCTTTCATTTTGTCCTCTTCCTCTCTCGTCTTGTATAAACAATGTAATCCTGACAGAATGTTACACAGTAAGAAGGATTTACTGAGTACTAAGAAGTGAATAGACTGCATGGATCTCCTCATCATTTTGGTTTTGGACTTTAGATGTTTTTTTTATCACAGTGTTTCTAACACCTGCTTGCTGGTCATCACACACAATGCTTCTGGATGAACTATCATAAGCGTAAATTAGACTTTCTGCATCTGCATAATCGCTGGAGTCTGCATGACATACATTTTGTCATGTGCCAATTGGTCGCCAAATGGTGAGGCGGGCCCAAAAGACACATAACCAGAACCAAAATGCTTTTTTTTTTGTCCAATCCAACAAATCAAATACCTCACAAATCAGGGCACTGTAACACTTTGGTACAAAAATGGCATAAAAATCAAATATTGCCATAAAACAGTCCTGCTTGTTGATTTGCAGAATTGCTTAAACACCCAGAGATGTGTAAGGTATAATGTACAGTGAGCGGGGTCTTTATTCAACCTGAAGAGGTTCCTTATTTCACAATAATGACCCGATCGTTGTACATTATCCTGCTTATTACATGACCACTTGCTAAAATAATTCGTAATTTGACAAAAAATATTAATTCAAAAATGATTTTATCGCTTCCGCTAACAAAAAAAAAAAAAAAAAAATAGTCTGCTCGCTGTGTACGGAGATCAAAACTGCGTCCACAGCAACGGTCTATTATTCACAGCAGCGTAGAATGCTGTTATTGACCAATCAGAATCAAGCATTCAACAAAGCCGTGTAATAATGAAGAGATAACGTCCGCGATGTAATTGGTTCTGGAAAATTTACTATACTGTAGAGGTATATTGCAATATAAAAATGATATATACCTTGGTATTTTATTGCTTTTAATCAAACAAAGCCAAGCGCGTAATCGCCGTGGGGGACAAGCGGTCAGGTCCCATCAATATATGTAATGACCAGTCATCAAATGCTTACTAAAGCTATAAGAAAGACAATGTTCTCCCCCTCGATGTTTAGTGTTAAACTGACTCCAAAACACAGTGGACGGTCACTGAACTCCTCCTGCTTGGTGTTGGTTTACATGACTGTAATATGTAACTACAGTATGCACATGTGAGAAAAAGAAAGCACATTATTAAAACACCATCATCTCATCTGAACATACTGTTCTGCTGGGAGTCTCTGGGATGTGTGCACATCTATAAACCTGATCATTTGTAATTCTAAGTGCCTTTCAGCGTATGAGTCATATTACCACTCCAGACTGCAGTCTCTCCAGTCACAGAGGAAAACAAAGATGCTAAAAAACAAATAGGAGTTTAAGAGGAAAGGAGATTTATAACATACCTATTATGTACAGGTAGTGCTTTGATAAGTGTTTTAACAGTCGTAGCTTATTTGAACAAAGAAAAACCGAGAGAGATGAAAGGGAGATAAGGAGAGGTATGTAAAAGTGCCAGAGAAAATTAGAGTCACGGGGGGTTAACAAGCAGTAGATGAGGAAAAAAAAACCCCAAGGAAAACAGGGAAATGTAAATAATAAAAGATCAAGATGCCAAGTGAGAGACGCAAACGGAAGGAACACAAACCTCTTATGGAATACAGAAATGCAGAAGGACAAATAGAGAAAAGCCGAAGCAGAGAGAGTCTATGGAGTACATAAAGAAAAGTTAGAGCCCAGAGGGACTCGGGGAGGCTTTGTGACCCTCCAAAATGGCCTGCAGCCAGCGCGGTGATATAACGGCACCATTAAATAGGGGATACAGGCCATTAGTTTGGTTGGCTGGAGTGATAGGGGGAAGAGAGCCTGACAGCACACAAATAGCATCCATGCAAGATGGACGGAGAGCAGAGATCAATCAGAGAGATGGGAGTGGGCTGGGTGGACAACAAAGACTGAGAAGGTATGGAGGGTGGGGGAGGGGTGGAGGCCTAAAGGGCAACGTGAGAGACGATACCCTTTAAAGGCTTGAGGTGTGTGTGTGTGTATATGTGTGTATCAGTTTGAACGTGCATAAATCCACGTGATAAAGCACTTTTGACCTCAACCACTGCACCGCCGATGACACTGCATACATCACTCCGGCCACGGCTCCATCTCACATCTCCCCGACCTTCAGCGAAACATCTTTCATGCCGTCCACGCTCTGTGTCCGTATGCTCTGGGCTGATAAAACATCATGCACTTCAGAGCGTCTGTCTGCGCCGCCATGTTTCAATCCTGTAAGTCTTCTATACTGTGTTGCATGAGACTAAACACAGCTAACCTACACAGAATGATCTTTATTCCTAAAAGCGAAGTCACAGTTGCCGTTCATCAATTTACAGTATGTCTGAATTATGAAGGGAAGTTTAAATTTAGTTTTGGGGAGTAAAAACACCCGTGCACTTGTGCTGTATTAGTTGTGATATAGTCCTATTGAACTAAACCTTACCTATATAATACATGAGGTGGACACTTTTCAATACAGTAACCAAATACAGTACGTCTTTTTTAAGTCCATAGCGTTGGAGATCTCAGGGATTTTGTTTTGAGGTTTGTTTTAATATAATTCTGCAGTGTTTGCAAATGATGCACTTTAAAGCAATTCAGGTGGCAATTATCTGGCTTTTATGACCTGTGTAAGGTGCCTCATGTTGCACTGAATGACAATTGTTGAACCCCTGTGGCATATGCGGCTATTTATATTCAGCTTGACTCATCTGTGCAGCTGCATTTTTAGTCAGAATTTACAGTAATCACTGTGTGAATTACTGGTGCCTGAGACTTAAAACATCACAATGGAGACGTGCATAGACAAAGAGGAACTGTGGTCACAGGTAGACACTCACCAATAGTGCCTGCAAGACACTTTTAATTATAATATAAGACGAAGACATTACAGATCTGGTTCTTCACTACTGCTTGCTCGCAGTGTTGGTGACTATTCTACTACTGATCTAAATTAGGTTATAGTGTAACAATGAAGGGCTGGATGATCATCCAATATGGGGATTCATTGGCTGTTCTGTGGTTCACATTTCTCATGTCCAACTGAAGTTACATTTTACTAAAATTCCCCACTTTGGTCATGTCTGTGATGTCCAAAATCTGTTATTTGGGAGAAAAACTGAATGATTTTTTAATCATCTTAAAATGATTTCAAATTTTGGTCCACTATGTTGCAACATGACACATTTTTACAAACCAAAATCAAAAAATGGCATTCGACTATGAATATTTTAATAAATTCATTTTACGCATCATCAATCGCTGTGAAAAAGTTAATAGCAAACAGAAACTTAGCTGTGAATCAGAAACCATTTCCAAGTGTAATTAGTTGGTTGCTAAATTATCTTTTTTCTCATTAAGGGTTTTAAAGAACTTCAAAGAGGCTTGCGAAGGGTTCTGTGAGCAGTATCTGTAAAATACTTATTGTGTGCTTCTCCTCTGTCCTCCAGCCTAGCCGACCCCCATCCTCCCTATCTTTATCCCTCTACAGTCCTGATTTATGGTCCCATCCCTGCCCGCTCTCGCTCCCCTCTCCTTCACTCCTCCTCTCAGGCCAACCACAGACCCACACAGACAATTACAAGGCAAGTCATATGCTTGTGCTAAAAGCATACACTTTCAACTGTGTACAGCAGCGTGTGTTTGAGAGGGTAAAGACCGGGTGGGGGTGGGGATAAAGAAGGGTGGCATTTACAGGAAACAAACCTCGCTAAACCCCTCCTACAGCCGTCCATCTTTCTGTCACATTTATCTTTGACGTCTCTCCTTGAAGTCACCACACACTGCTACTCTACCTTGCTATTATTTGATTTCACAATGGTCGGGACCGGAAAGTAAAATGTGTTTTTATTCCGTTCACAAGACAACTTGCGTGTGGAGGAGTTGAAGAAGTGAGTGGGAAATCACTGCGACCTGCAGAGGAGGCCATTTCAACCTGGCCCAGAAAATTCTGCGGTACAATCCTTTTACACTCCACTGCTTTTGCTGCAGTGCCCTGTATTATGCGCCCATCCCTCTATCCTTCCATCTTTCTTACTCTCCTCCTCCTCCCCTCCGACTCCTACCACCACCACACACTTAAACTGCAACTGAGCTGATCCTTATCCACTGTCTCTCAAGCCAGTATACTTCGGGCTAAAAATGGGCTTATTTATGAAGGGAGATAAAGCCAAGGGGCCACATGCATCAGACACAAGCGTACACCCAGAATCATTCATAATCTGTGTCCAAATGCGGAAACGTCACATGAATATGAACAAGGAGCCTTACGCCGAAACGACACAAAGACGGGCTTTGTCGTTACTTACTCGTACGTCCCCGAGTAAATCTGCAGATGTGTATCTAATAAGATAAATTATCCTCTGCTGCAGGGTAAGCTAGTGCGCCTTGTGTGCGTGAGAAGACGAGTGCGTCAGTGACTACGTTTACATGCACACTCTTATTCTACTATTATTCCGAATATGACAATATTCCAAATTTGATATGGATCATGTAAACAGCATATACGGTTTGGATATTCTGAATTTGGTCTTGTCCCAAATGGAGCATTTTCTGATTAAGACATGAGGGATGTGCCCATATCATTCGGGTTTTAGGAGCATTCTTTGGACATTTATAAAGCGCAGAATATGCATCTCAATTTGGGCTTTTACAGCAGTTTGCGACACAAGGCCTCTTGCCTGTTTGCGGCCAGCTCTGTGCGTTGTACACAAACCAACTAGCCGACAGTTTGCAGAGATGCATGCCCAGAAGAAAAGCTCACAGGAAGCAGAAACACACCTACTTTTAAACATTATGAAAACTTGGATATCAACAGGTTTTTAGATATGCACAAATATCGCAACGCCGACCTTTTCAAAAAGGTGATTAAAGGAATGAAAGAGGAGGGCTGTGTTCACACACAGTTGAACAAGTCTACCAACGGTGGAAAACTTTGAAAAAATGTTAAAATATTTTGACGCAAAGAAGCAAAAGCGGCTCCTGCTGTTCCACTTTTCTATATTTTCATGTGATAAACGCCATGTTAGGGCTTCAACCCCTGTCAAACACAGCCGAGAATGGCATTTCCCCGGTGATGAGGATGCCTTGAGCTACTCAAATGGACCAGATGATGATGGTGGTAAGAATAGGGAAAAAGACAAGGAGGTAGTCAGCTGATATTTTTAGCTAAATGGGTTGTTTATAGGTCAGCATGACGTACGTTCGGAATATGCATGGCTGCATGTAAACGGGAATTTAGTTGAATATTCATTTTTATTAGCCATGTAAACACCTTAGTAGGAATAAGGGCAAAAAACAGAAATATTTGGTGCATGTAAACAGTCAGTGCGTCTTTGCCCTTCAACCTTTGAAGGATAATATGGACTCACTTACCAGCTGAGAAATCCTGCACAACAGACTCCCCAAAATTAGATCACACACAAGTATTCAATTAGGATGTCTACAGTGTTTGGACAGAGTGAGGAGGGTGAGGAGTCTGGATCCGGAGGAGTCTGTTCCTCGACTGTGTTTAAAGCACAAACCTGTGATTCTTCAAAAACTCAAAAAACAGTTCATTGGCTTGTAAAAAGGGTACCAAAGCCTGTGCTTGCACTCACAGAAAAGCCATAATCAGCCCGGTGAGCATTTTACTGTCTCTGTATCAGTGACAGGGAAGCAGTTAGAGTAGCATTGTGCAAAGCCGTAAACACACTGCTGCTGTCCCATGGGAAATCGATACGGTGCCTTGGAGCATGGTATTACACCGCTGCGATTCTCTCTCTTTTGACTTTGCATCCACTGCACTCTGCTCTATGCGCTATCATGTCATCCCGCCTCCCCTCTCTCAAGATAACCTGCCTTACCCGACAGTCTCGCCGATTATCGCATTCCTTTTTATTATTGCTCGCCACAGATACAGCCTGACCACAGATCCAATTTCTCCTCACAAAGAGAAGGCCTTTAGCGAGTAAACGAGCATCCAGCCAAAGTGAAACTCACAATGTTTTCCAATAGAGGCAGTGGCTCGTACTATTGGGGGTGAAAAATGACATCGTCTCATAGCTGCCTGTTCCTCTAATAACAGCCATTAACTCTGGAGGGAGTGTGTGTGGGGGGGGGATACAGGCGAGCTCCATCACACAGCTGACACACAAACACTCAAAGGCACATCAACAAGTGCACATCCAATTTGGTGCAGTAAGAGGTGAAGGTGTGACTGACGGAAAACGCTTCAAAGAAAGAAGGAGAGTGCACAGGTAGAGGCTGTTAAAGTCTTTCAACACCTGGGACGTGACGAATAAACACGAAAATGTGAAATACACACCTGCATATATTTCATACTGGCAGTGAAGCAAATTTACGACAGCTGCAATACTTTTTTCAATGAAGGTTAGAATAGATTTGCAGAGGCCAAAACTGGGATCCTATTGGACCAGAGTATCTGTCTGAGATAAATCGTTGTATAGCCTAAACTACTGTAAGCTATTTTCCTTTTAAAAAAATGCTCTGAGTGAATTTGTGTGTCTTCGGCTTTTATTTTGAAAGGTAAGAACAGAAGGAGTGGATCTGGTCTGCGCTGCCTTTGTCAAAGTTGAAAGGCTCGTTCGAGATGAACTGTGCCTCGTCTGGAAAGTAGGAGAGATCAGGCGACAGCAACGGTGGCAAAAAGATGAGGTCAAGTCTGACTGTTTCCAGCAGCCTTCAAAGAATTTACAGGACGTCACAGAAATAGTAACATCCTGTTAGATCTGATCTTTTATCCTCTATCCTTTATTGTTATTATTATCAACCGCACAAGATATGTTTCTTAACAGATGAAACCTTCATTGCACAACATGTAAAACATTTAAATATTACAATTATACAGAAAGTTAGGACTTTCTACAACAGGTGGTGTTTGCTGTCAAAACTAAGAGCCATTCAGCTCTCTGATCAGGTGACAGCCAGGCGTTTCCCATCATGCCCTGGATCTTGC
>CAKAKQ010028530.1:0-10913 GCA_916700675.1 Helicolenus avius
CCTGATAAAGAAGGCAACTCCGCTCTCGCTGGCTGACTCAAGGGCAGGGCTTGTGTCCTTTGAACTCGGCTGTAGATCACTCACAGTGAGGTGGGAGGTTCAACTTGGTTACTATCACACAAAACTGACAGACTTACCTCCAGTGTGACCACCCGGCAGGGCAAGACGCACAGCTCCACCTAAAGACAATCGCCTATCTCAGCACCGGAACTGATGACCTTTGATCGGACCATGCGAGGCTATATAAGCCCGAAGGTACTATTTATGTTGCCTGTTTGGAGGTGACATGAGTGAGTCATGAGCTGTCATAAAAAGATCACATCAAGATAACATCCCGACGGGAGGCTGTGGTAAAACTCAAGTGAAACAAATTCTTGAGAAGTTTGAGATTTATAGACTTTAATGATAAATGTACAAAAACAAAATCAGGCAGAAAACAAATAGACTGATTCTGATCATGTAAACATTCACAGAGCTGCAGATTCAGTCGTTATTAATTAATTCAGTCATCGTTAATTACATAAATATTCTACATGGCAATAACAATAATCTAGAGCTGAAGCAATTCATGGAAAAGTCAATTGACAGAAAATTCTGACAACAATTAGTCATTTATCAAGCAACAAGGCCAAATATTTTTATGTTCCAGCTTCTCAAATGTTCTCTTCAATTGTCTCTTGTTTTGTTTAGACAAAACAAGAGACAATTGAAAACATTACCACAAGTTCTGGGAAACTGTGGTAAGCGTTTTTCACTATTTTCTGAAATGTTATAGACTGCATGATTAAGCGATTCATTACTGTCAATGATGAAAATTATCATTAGTGGCAGCCCTATTAAACCCTAATTCAAGGGAATATGAGTGCTGATGTTTAGTTCGTTTATTGCATCTCGTCTGTCAGCTCACTCCCCCTTTCTAAAGATAGTTGGTGGTTAATTTGACCTTTCCATGACTATTTGTGAAACAAATCAAATGTTTCTGTATGCTAATTCTGTAAGTTAATTTGTTCTTATTGCTCTGAGAAATGTAGAAGAATATCACTCTAGCCACAAATAAGGCATTAACTTTTTTGGTGGAAAAGAAAAATGCATCTTCCAAACAGAGTATTTCTTATGTCTTAAAACACGTGTGGATGGGATCTTTAACAATCTACACCATTTTACTCTGTATTCCCTGAAAAAGGTCAAATCCTGGTGCAGTTAGTATTGAAATTATTTCTTATGGACTGTGGAATTAAAGCTCTCAGAGGATCATGTCACCTTTAGTTCAAGTAAATATGAATAAAAAGTGTTTCTACCGTATGTATTTTGTTCTTCTCTTGTACATGTATTGCACTTGCATATTAGGCTCTGATTTTGGTCAAGTAAACAGAAAATATTTAAAAAGCGAAAACAAAAAACTCCTTCATAAGAACACTTTTTCACAACTATATTTTACAGGTAAAGGTAAAATGAGATTAAAACTCATCTTTGATTTGAAATTGAGGCTGGTCCTCTGGTTTGAAGGCTTCGTTGGGACTTCCATCCTTGGTGAGGATGCGGGATGCTGTATAACCCACAATGGGATACTTTGTTTTGTACGTGCCTTCAAATATACTATCCAGAGACTTCAGCTGCTCTTCAGTGAGGCCAGTCTGAGGATGGAAAGATGGAAAACAAGAACTTTGATTAGCGCTTGTCATATGTTGTGCAGATTGTGAAGCCTTTTGGGCTAAATTTGTAATTTGTGCCTGTATAAACAAAATTGACATGACTATTACATTTTATAGTGTTATTGCCATTATCATATTTACGGTAAGTCAACAAAAATACATTTTGGTAGTCAAAGAAGAAAAGTATAGAAAGAGGCACTTGAACAAGTCTGGGAACGAATAAAGTCCTCTGACACTTGCAGTAGTGAAAACAAATTAGAAATTTGTTGCCAAAAATCCAAGTACTAAAGTGCTAAAACACAAGTTTTAACAATAAGTCATTGTTTTCCACATTTGAGTTGGTTAATCATTCTGCATTTTTTCCAATAAATTTCTCTTAACATTGAGTGTACAACAGTTAAGCTTTATTTATTCAAGAAGTCTCATTGAGATCAAGATCTCTTTTGCAAGAGAGACCTGAGAACAAATTATATATTAACAACATAACATATTTACAATAGGACAATTCAGTCGCACAAAGCCAGTCTTCAAACACAGTATTATTAAAATAATATAAATGGAACTTTAAAGTCCCTCAAAGATCCTGTAATATCAAATATCCTCCTTGTATCCCCAAATCAGGTGCATCTTGGTGTGAAAGATGTAAATAGGTAAGAAGTGGATATTATTTATGTAATGTCTATAGTGTTTATGGCCTTTATTGATTTAAGTGTTGCAAGAATTTTCTTTTACCTGTCCAGGCCCAGTGTTTCCAACATGTAGAATTTAGTTGTTATTTTTGAGCTTATTACTTCTTCCTTTCAAAAGTTTACAGTGTGTAAAATACTGGTGGAAATACAGGGTGATTGAAAAGCCTGCAAGTATGTATGGTGTATTCAGACGAAACTGTGAAGTTTCAGTATAATTATGTAGTTTATGAATACAACGCTGTTTTGCAGCTGACACTCAGGTGTCAGATGTCAGTGCTCCCCACCCATGGGAGTCAACCACAACTAATACATTTTCATCCTTTAGGAAACACCGCAGTCCAGGACAAAGCCACTAAACTTACAGTATCTGATGTCAGGTCGTCTGGGTCCAGGGACATCTTAGCCACAGCCCGAGTGGAGTCCTTACCAACCATGGCGTTGTATGGTGCATCTTTTCCATAAAACTCTGAAATGTGTAAAATAAAATATTAATCCAAAACATCACTTAATTTTGAGTAGACAAATGTCTGGTCTGAGTTTAGATTTCACTTGAAGTCGTGTACTCTCGAGAGGAAAGGGAGAAAGCTTTCAAGTGGGCATCAATGTGTCAATTCAAATATACTAATTTCATAGTTTTGTTTGAATGAATAAAGCACATTTAAGTTCCCACACAATCATTTTTTTTTATCTTGCAAAGCATTACATTTTAATTTCCAGGGGTTGAGTGGTGGGTTTTATTTACCTTTCCCCTTGGTGACATCAAACACAACTCCTTTTATTGCCATGTAGATAGGATGTCCCTCCTAAAACAGGGAGGAGAAACACAACAGAAAAGAGAGATAAATCATTATCATGTACACCTGCATGGATGCACTGCACAGACACAAATACTCACCCTGGATTATGGGTTAAAAATAAAGTTTACCTCGCTGCCGTCGTATCTCTTCAGCTCCTCCTCAGTGAATAATCGGACAGGTTTGGTGGATGGTTTATACTTTAATTTAAAGTCTTCCGCTAATGTCGTCGAGAGGACAACAAACAGGACACACATTCTCGCGGTTGCCATGGTAGGCTCGTTGTTTGGACCGGGTTTGGATGAGTTTGATGCGGAAACGGTCCGTCATCCACTTCCCTGTCGCTGCTCTATGGAGTTGGTGCTGCATTTAATGCCGTCGGAATTTTTAGAGACGCTCAATAGCGATTGTATGGTAACGATACAGTTCTCAGGTAATAACTGGCAGTCAATGACACAGGGGAAAACTGAAAGCTTGACAAACGGTCTCATGAAAGTGATACCCAGACCACCTTCCAACCGTGAAAACTGTGAAGACCGTGTGATATAGCTAGGGCAGGGGTCAGCAAGCTTTACTATCAAAAGAGACATTTTAGGCAAAAATAATAAAAAAGAAAATCTGTCTGGAGCTGCAAAACATTTGAGCATTGTGATGAAGGTAACAGGTTATAGTCTAGGTATATAGTATATATGTCTAATGCAGTGAGGGCCAAAGAGCAAATGTACTACGGAGTATTAGGGCCACATTGAGGGAAAAACATCTGAGATTTTGAGAAAAAAGTCATTACGAGAAAAAAAAGTCGTAATATTATGAGAAAAAGTCAGAAGTTCACGAGGAAATAGAAAATAACACGTAAAATTATGACTTAATAATATTGTGACTTTATTGTCATAATACTACGAGTTTTTTCTCTTAAACTTATGACTTTATTCTCTTAATATTAAACTTTATTCTCATATTACGACTTTTTTCTCTTAAATTTATGACTTTATTGTCATATTACGACTTTATTCTCATGATATGACTTTATTCTCATAATATTACGACTTTATTCTCTTAAACTTATGACTTCATTTTCATATTACGACTTTATTCTCATATGACCTTATTCTCATAATGTTACGACTTTATTCTCATAATATGACTTTATTCTCGTAATATGACTTTATTCTCGTAATATTATGTCTTTATTCTCGAAATCTCAGATCTATTTATTTTTCCTCAATGTGGCCCTAATACTCCACCATACCGTCGTACCATAGACCTACAACAATGATAAATAAAACTAGAAAATTTCGCAAGACATTTTGACCAGTGTGCCTGGTGCTGGGTTGGGGTCTGAGGACCATAGTGAGGTTATAAGAAGGGGGATGATAGGCCCAATGAAGTCCCAAGTCTCGTGACCCGTTTAAACTTTGAATCATTTTTCGAAGTTAATGTATGGCGACTCTGTATGGCCCTAAAGACGAGTGTTTTTGAGCTCTCTTCACCTCGATTTGCCACTCATACCTATGGAGCAAAGATTACGCACGTTTTGATGTACTTTTTTTTTACTGGTGTTGGCAACGCTGCGGGAGGAGTAGCGCGGCAAAAACCGTAAGAAGAGGAATAGTAAGACTAAACATTCCGGAATTGTAACGTAACACGTTCTGAATTCCAAACTGAACATTCCGGAATTGTAATACCATAACACCTTCTAAAATCCGAACTAAACATTCCGGAATTGTATGTCCCAACTGAACATTCCGGAATTGTAATGTTATACGTTCTAAATTCCAATCTGAACATTACGGAATTGTAAATCACAACTGAACATTCCGGAACTGTAATGTAACACGTTCTAAATTCCAAACTGAACATTCCGGAATTGTAATGTAACACGTTCTGAAATCAGAACTCAACATTCCGGAATGTTAACATAACACATTCTAAAATCTAAAATGGACATTCCGGAATTGTAATTCCGTAACACATTCTAAAATCTGAACTGAGCATTCTGGAATATTAACATAACACATTCTGAAATCCAAACTGCACATACCGGAATTGTAATGTACCGCGTTCTAAAATCCGAACTAATTATTCCGGAATTGTAACGTAACACATTCTAAAATCTGAATTTAACATTCCGGAATTGTAATTCCATAACACGTTCTAAAACCTAAACTGAACATTCCAGAATTTTAATGTTACACATTCTAAAGTCTGAACTTTACATTCCGGAATTGTAACTCCGTAATACGTTCTGAAATCCGAACTACACATTCTGGAATTGCAACGTAACACGTTCTAAATTCCAACTGAACATTCCGGAAATGTAACGTAACCTGTTCTAAAATCCAATCTGAACAATCCGGAATCTTAACGTAACACATTCAAAAATCGGAACTGAACATTCCAAAATTTTAATGTAACACATTCTAAAATCTGAATTTAACATTCCGGAATTGTAATTCCGTAACACGTTCTAAAACCTGAACTAAACATTCCGGAATTGTAACGTAACACGTTTTAAATTCCAAACTGAACATTCTGTAATGTCAACATAACACATTCTAAAATCTGAAATGAACATTCCGGAATTGTAATGTGACACGTTCTAAAATCTGAAATTTAAATTCCGGAATTGTTAATCCCAACTGAACATTCCGGAATTGTAATGTAACATGTTCTAAATTCCAAACTGAACATTCCGGAATTGTAATTCCTCAACATGTTCTAAAATCCGCACTAAATATTCCAGAATTGTAACGTAACACGTTCTAAATTCCAAAATGAACATTCCGAAATTGTAAATCCCAACTGAACATTCCAGAATTGTAATGTAACACGTTTTTAATTCCAAACTGAGCATTCCGGAATTGTAATGTAACACATTCTAAAATCCAAACTGAACATTCAGGAATGTTAACATAACACATTCTAAAATGCAAACTGAACATTCCGGAATTGTAATGTAACACGTTCTAAAATCCAAACTGAACATTCCGGAATTGTAATTCCCAACTGAATATTCCAGAATTGTAATGTAACACGTTCTAAAATCCAAACTAATCACTCCGGAATTGTAATGTAACACATTCTAAAATCTGAACTTTACATTCCGGAATTGTAATTCCGTAACACGCTCTGAAATCCAAACTAGACATTCCGGAATTTTAACATAACACATTCTGATATCTAAACTGAACATTCCGTAATTTTAATTCCGTAAAACCTTCTAAAATCCGAACTAAACATTCCGGAATTGTAAATCCCAACTGAAGATTCCGGAATTATAATTCCCTAACACGTTCTGAAATACAAACTAAACATTCCGTAATTGTAATATAACACGTTCTAAATTCCAAACTGAACGTTCCGTAATTGTAAAGTAACATGTTCTCAAATCTGAATTTAACATTCCGGTCATATGTTAACTTTATCTCCTGTTTTATCTGTAGAAAACCTTAGTACAAAAACCGAACTGTAAAAATGGTAATTCGCCATTTTGGGCTGAGAGAGCGGTTGCTAGGCAACTTCGGGGACGTTACCAACATTACTCCTGCCAAGAAGTCCGTCCTTAACTTTAGCTAGGTTAGCTCGCTTAAACCACATACTGTAGTTAGTTAGTGTTAGCTAGCTAGACTGTAGACTTGGGAAACGGCTAACAGTTAGCCTGGCTCTGCCCAAATGTAACAAAAATCCACATACCTGCACCGCTACTGTACTGTAAACACTGTAACTGTAAGGCAAAACTCTCTTAATACATCCATGGGTAAAAACGACAATTCGCCATTTTGGGCCAGGAGAGCAGTTGCTATGCAACCTCTGGGACGTTACCAACGTTACTCCCGCCAAGAAGCAGTCCATCCCGGTGTGTTAAAGTCTGTCCCCCCGTCGTTAAATAGTGTTTCCCTCTTGTTAAAATGATAGCGCACCCTCGTGTGTTGTGTTGGATGCTACTACATGACCTTGGCAAGGTCTCACTTGTAAAAGAAGGCTCAATCTCAACGTGACTTCCTATTTAAATAAAGGTTTTATATATATATATATATATAGAAACTGTAATCCACTACACATTTTAGCTCTATTTGTGACCGTTGAGTTTGAAATGGGGACTTTTACGAGTTGCACCTAAAGGCACCACTAGGTATCAAACTAAGGGAAGGAGGAAGGAAACAAGGAAACGTCAAGGACGCAAGGTTTACTATTGGAGCGCGGGCTGTAGGTGCAGCATTATCATGGGATGGGCTAAATCCCCCATGGGTGTTTAGTAGTCTGTCTCCCTTTAGAGCGGAAAACTGGGACCTTAGCACGGGGGAAATACATTTACTATAAAATGCCTCTGTTACTTATTAAAACTAGTTTAGAGACTTTGCACTAATAGACCAACTGTTCCCTCTGAAGAGCAGAACAAGCTGTTTGTACCTGAAGGAAGAACAGAGGAATGTTAGAGAAAGATAGATCCCGGTCATACAAAGAGGTAGGACAACTTCTAATACTGTTTGTTTACAGTCAATGTTGGGTCATCTTTACACACGTTTGTCTCTGTAATCCGAAGACAAACACTTCCTCACGACATGAGGAGGATCCCCTGTTAGAGGATCCCCTGTCTGTCTGTTTGTCTGTCCAGCTCCCTGGACTTCATCATGTGACCACAGGCTGACTGTTGCTGTTCAACATGGAAAACAGCTGACTTTGTGCTTTCTATGAGTCTGCCTGGAAATTAAGTGGAAGTTGTACCATGTTATTTTAAAGACTAACATAATATCTGCTGTAAGATGTATATATCTTACAGCAGATCTTAGGTATATATATATATATACATATATACATACATATATATATGTGTATGTATGTATATATGTGCAGAAAACAAAAAGAACAACATTTTTCCTCTAACATCTTTAAGGATATATTATGTTTGTATGGATTTATTTTATTTTATATATATATACTAAAGATAACAGATAATGCATACAGTGCACTTTCATAGACTAAGCTACCGGAGTTACCCTGCACTATACTCTTTTTAACAGTTTTCTTCATCTCTTTGTATTTTTATATCTGGAATATTTTTTTGTACTTTGCACTACTAACTTTTTTACTTCCTTTTTTACTAACATGTTTTGCACTATGGAACTGTGATGCTGGAAACTTGAATTTCCCTCTGGATCAATAAAGTTACTATCTATCTATCTATCTATCTATCTATCTATATCTACATATGTTAAAATGACACCAGGTATTCCAACAAAACTTGGGAGTATTGTCATTTTGGAGGACTATTGCCATAATAAAGATACGTGTTGTAATGAAAGTTAAAACACTATAATTGATACCTTATAATAAGCCCTAGTACTCAGATATTTAGTAAAAGAAGTGTGGAAGGTATCAAAGCAGCTATATTTACTTAAGTAAAATCCTGAGGTACTTGTGTGTTCATCACTTTAATGTTGCAGCTGGTAAAGTTAGTACTGTATTAAGTACAATCTTGAGGTAACCTACTTGTACTTTGCTTGAGTATTTCCATTTTCTGCTACTTTATACTTCTACTCCACTACGTTTCAGAGGCAGATATTGTACTTTTTTACTCTAAATGTATTTGACAGCTGGAGTTACTTTACTGATCAAGATTTTGCTACCAAAATAAATTATAAATTTATAAAATGTGATACTTCAACATAAAAAACTTACCACTAATATGCTCTATATAATAATATAATGCTTTGAAATGGATCATTCTGCCCAAGTATTTTTACTTTAAAACCTAAAGTACATTTTGCTGTTAATATTTTGAATGTAGGATTTTTACTTGCAACAGAGTATTTTTACACAGTCTAGAAATACTAAAAGTCAAGTAAAGTAAAAATACTGTAGAATGGCCCATTTCAGGATGATATATATTATTGCATTATACTTATTTATGCATTCATGTGTTCACTTCAATGTTGCAGCTGGTAAAGTACAATCTTGAGGTAGCCTACTTGTACTTTACTTTCCATTTTATGCTACTTTATACTTCTAATTCACTACATTTCAGAGGCAAATATTGTACTTTTTACTCCACTACATTTATCTGTCAGTGTTTACTGTTACTTTACTTTACTGATTCAAATAAAACATATGATCAATTTATAAAATATAATACTTTCCAAAAGTATAGAGAGTTGTTATATACCACCTCTACCAGCTACAATATTAAAAACTTAAAGCATCAGGAATAATATTCCAATAACATGCTGTATATAATGATATAACACTTTGAAATGGACCATTCTGCCCAACAAGTACTTTTACTTTGAAACCTGAAGTACACTTTGCTGTTAATTCTTTTTTACTTACGTGCTATCTTCAATGTAGGGTTTTTACTTGCAGTAGAGTATTTTTACACAGTCTAGAAGTACTAAAAGTCCTGCATTCAAGATTTGACTCAGGTAATGTTAGCATCAAAATATAATTAAAGAACTGAAAGTAAAAGTACTCATTGTGCAAAATAATATTATATTATTGCATTATAATTACTGATGCATCGGTGTGTACATTACTTCAATGTTGCAGCTGGTAAATGTAGATCTAATTTTAATTACTTTATATTTTATACTTTATACTTAGATCCTATCTGATCTTAATAATACATAATAATGCATTTGTTGATTGTATTTTGTATTATTAATCTAAATCTGAAGAGTAACTAGTAACTAAAGGTAGTCAAGTCAATTTTATTTATATAGCCCAATATCACAAATTTGCCTCAGGGGGTTTAACAATCTGTAAAGTATACGACGCCCTCTGTCCTTTACAGTACGACTCTCACATCGGATGAGGAGAAACTTAACCACAAAAAATAAACCTTTTAAGAGGGAAAAAATGGAGGAAACCTCAGGGAGAGCACCAGAGAAGGGATCCTTCTTCCAGGACCGACAGACGTACAATAGATCTCGGGTGCCAAAAGTATCAAATAAATGTAGTGAAAGTAAAATATCTCCCTCTGAAAGGTGGTGGAGTAGAAGTATAATATAGAAGTTTTGTGTACTTTCTTTGGTGTGACTACACCCTGCTTTAATGTCCCTTTCTTAACCTCACAGTTCAATGATGATGATGATGATGATAATGACACACAGCAGACTCCAGGCTTCTTTGATGATGTCACTGAAGACCTGGAGCACGAGGAGCCCAACGACAGCATCTCACAAGGTGATGACAACATGGTGGACGCTCTTATCTAAAACATCTCAGGCGTTCATGCATTTTTTTAATTGGTCATTCTTCTTTAATGAGCAGCAGAACTCTGGGTTTTATAATCCTAATCTGACCCTATAAAAGTAATCTCTCCAGAGTTTGACCTCCCTGCGACACTTTGATTACAGAGGATGAGAACAGGGAAAACGGTCCACCGAGATTCAGTAAACTCTGCCTGAAGAACTTCTTCACGGTGGTGCTCATCGTCGTTTACCTGGTGCTGACCGGGGGCGCGGCGTTCCTGACCTACCAGACCATCGCCGACTTTCTGGTGAAACTCAACCATCCTGTTACGTCCGTCATCTACAATGAGGTTGACTACTTTTCACCACCAGGTTCGTATGAATAATACACACAAAGAATACACTTCAAGATACACCTTAAAATAAATAATCAATATAATATTGTATCATGATGAAACTTTTGATTAATATTAACATGAAAATCGACTTCTTAACTATCAAAAGTGAAAATACTCGATGCAGAACGGTCCCTATCTACAACATGTTTTAAAGCAGGACTCATAAACTTTATGGTGATATGAACTTTGATCG
>CAKAKQ010028533.1:0-11355 GCA_916700675.1 Helicolenus avius
TGCTCTGGAGGGCTTTGTCCTTCACGGCTTGGTCCTTTAACAGCAGTCACAAAAGGCTTAGCACTTGCACGGAGGGGGGAGGTGGGGCATGATGCAGAGGTGGCAACAAACAGAAACCAAACAACACACTAATAGCACCACCGACCTCTCTCACAAACGTAAACTGCAAGCAGGTTAAAAGAAGATGCATGTGCATCAGTATTTAAGTGTTTTTACAGGAATGTGCCGAACAATGACAATTGAATTCCGATATACAATGCAATGGCTGTGGTATGCACTTAAACGAAAGTTTGCTTGTTGACTAATCCACCAATAAAAAACTCATTCAGCACTCCTATCAAGGCTGGATTTCTCTACATGTCAAAACATCTAAACATTGTAAAGAATGTCTCAAGTAAAAACTGAAGGACGCCAATCCCACTTGGTTAAAAGACTTTCATAGTTTCATTTAGTTCCTTTTTCTTTAATTTTTGGACAAGAGTTTTTTTTAAATTATCACTATCCAATTATAAATGGTAAATGCCATGCTTAATTAATGGAATAGTTACACAGAGAGCCACAAAAGCCTGCAGAAGTGCACCGCACAATGCATTTTGTTTTGGACATTTGTTAATGTGCATTCACAACGATATTTAAAGTCACACTGAACCTGGTAAATTCAGTGTAAATACTATAGCAGACTGGGGAAACCCATACACACTAGCAAACCCATGCAGACTCACTGGTGGCAAAAGCTAAAGGTAGGCATGCTGGCAACAGATGCTGGTGGAGCAGAGTCAAGCTACAGTATGATAATAGCATGATGACACAAAGAGACACCACTACACTGGGAGAACACTGGGCAGCAGCTACTGGGTCACTATGGCAGGAGCACAAATGCAAAACTAGCAGCTGAAGGATGAAGGACAGGCCCTAATAAAAGCAGAATAAATAAATACTTACCATGCTCGTAACCTAATGAAAAACAAACAGGGTTGTATTGTAAATTCATTTATTGTGAGTAATTCATCGTTTTTAAACTGTTAATTAAGTCTACGTGGAAAAAGTCTCAAACATCAGTAAAAATTCACTTTAATTTGAGAATGTCCAGCCCTTCTCCACACAGTACAACACGACACACATGTGCAACTAACACTTAATAACAAAGGATTATGAAATTTGTATTTACAAATGATCCTTGGTCTCTGTGGCGAATGTCTTGCTCTCTATAATTTTCACAATCTGATCAGTAGTCATCACTCGAGACAAAACAACAGAGCGGTAACGTAATGACCGTAATTTCGCTAAAATGCCACAGACGAGACCAGAAACAGCAGGTTTTCATTGATGCCCTCAGATATGAAGGGCACACTTGTATTTCTCTTTGCCCCTACACTCTAATTTGCTTTAAATGAGAAAAGACAGGGATTCATACAAAAGCTGTCTGTTTTTCTTCAGACAGCCGTCTGTGCCCTTGAAAGACCAGGCGAAGCTGCCTGTCTCTCAACACACACACACACACACACACACACACTAAAACACTCACACACACATATACACACACACACACACACACACACACACACACACACACACACACACACTAACACACACACACAGATTAATGAGGGGTCATTCATTTGTGTTGGAGCAAAGTGTGAAAGTCAAAACGTATAGTCGGCTCCCCAAGAAAAAGAAGAAAATGGCACATGGGTGAGAGTGTCCCCTTTGGTATACAAGCATTACATCATAAAATACCTTAAATTACAGGTCAATATATACAAGATTACTTCTTTCACAATGCTTCCCTCCCATTTTAATCTGCCATTGTGAAAAGCTTTTCCACAGTGATTTTAACAGAATTCACTATTGCTGAAATAAAGTGACAAGAACGCTCTGAAATGACGACATCTTGAACTGGGAGGAAGGAAAGCGGGCTGACAGCCACGGCATTGTGAGCGTCTGGAGTTATCAACAGATTGAAGGAGGAACAAGAAAGCAGAGAGAGCATCTCAGAAAGAGTCAGCCATCAGAGCGATGTCCTCGGACCTCCAGCTCTCAGCCACTCACCAACAGCCAAGGCCAGCATGCTTCCCAACATTTGCACACTGTGATTGTGGTTTTACTAAATTATTACAAATATGCAGAGGGTAAAAATTAGAGCCTGACCATTAAATAAACCAGGCCGATATATTGGCTGGTGTTAGCTTATTATGACCGGTATTGGTTCATACATCAGCCGATAAGTAAGTAGTAATTGCAGAACAGAAATGCAAAAAATATATATTTTTGACATTAATTAGAAACAGTGTCATGATAACAGTGTGTAGAGCTGTGTATTGTATATATCATTATACAGAGGTTATGATTCAATATATTGCGATACTGTAAGCAAGGCGATATATTGCATTTTTCTAAATATTATTTTAGGAAATCTGTCATAGTATGAAGAACTGGGGCTGTCAATGAAATATGATATGTGAATGAAAATGGGTTCTATGGGTACCCACGAGTCTCCCCTTTACAGACATGCCCACTTTATACCAATCACATGCAGTTTGGGGCAAGTCATAGTCAAGTCAGCACACTGACACACTGACAGCTGTTGTTGCCTGTTGGGCTGCAGTTTGCCATGTTATGATTTCAGCATATTATTTATGCTAAATGCAGTACCTGTGAGGGTTTCTGGACCATATTTGTTATTGTTTTTTTGTTACATAAAGCAATTATATTTGCCCAGTCCCATCTTGATAAGAGTATTAAATACTTGACAAATCTCCCTTTAAGGTACATTTTGAACAGATAAAAATGTGTGATTCATTTTCGATTAATCGCAATTCAATATTTTAATTGATTGACAGCCCTTATATTCTGAAAAGGTTTTGTTTGACTTTATTTGTAGGAATTTCAAGGAATCACATCATCATGTCTGTCGGCTCATCAATCGGTCCATCTCTTTGGTCCGGATTGAAATATCTCAACAGATGGATTGCCATGAAAAAACATTCATGGTCCCCAGAGGATGAATCCTCAGAATGAGACTTTTCTTCTAGCGCTAGCACATGAGGATGAAGTTTGTGGTTTTGAGTGAAATGTCTCAACAACTGTTGGATGAATTGTAATGACTTTGGTGATCCCCCGACTTTTCATTTAGCACCACCATCAGGTAAAGTTTTCAATAGTTAACACTATACCTGCTAAACATCATTATGTTAGCATGCTGATGTTAGCATTTAGTTCAGTTTAGTAAGAAGTACAGCACACTTAAACATGATTTTTGAGCTATAAACTAAATGATATGATTGTACTGTAATGTACTGGTGTTAATATCAACATTTCTTACCAAATTTATAAAAATAAAATAAATAAAAATGTGTAAATTAAAATTTAAGCACTGCCATTACTGTATTCATCACTTTTATTTATTTATACTTAACTACAACGAAGGAGGAAATGTCATTGTACCGGAGTATAATGACATTAAAGATCATTCTGATTCTTCTGATACTGAATTGGCATTTCATGAGTTAAAAATGGCTCAACACGCGTCTATCTATGGTTTTAAATCAGCCCTGAACTTACAAGGCCAATGCTGACATAGAGTCGACAGGTTGGGACTTATATGTCATGAAGTTTATCTAAAAAAATAATGTTTACGCCGTCTAAGCAGAGGCCAGGGGATCACTGAGCAACTCTTGCACCCCAGTTATCCGATTTATTTATCAGCCTTAAAAATCAAGCATCGATTAGGCTCTTAAACTACCAGAACCATTCCCAAGAGTGCTTGACATTAATCCATTTTATTATTTTAATAAAATCAAATTTTTATACTACGTCATGAATATGATGAGCAAAAGCCCGTAAAGAAAAGAGAATACATGTAGATGAGACCAAGTGGACAGGAGAGTGACAGCATGTCATAGTGAGGGTAAGAGAGATGGAGTGAGAAGGTGGAGGGGGGATTAGAAGACGTGATTACAGTCAGCAGAAAATTTGGGTTAGCGGGAATCAGAGCACAAGGCATTCACTCTGTCACCACGGGAAACAGGAAGTTAAGTCGCACAGCAACCAACAAGCCCAAAAGCAGAAAAGCGCATACCTTTAGCTTGGAATGAAACTCACGAGATTTCCTTCTGGCAAGAACCTGAATGTGACTAGACACCTGCGGGGTAGGGGAGGGGAGGAAAACAAAGGAAGAGCCTGTAACCATGGCAATGAAAAGCCCCCTGCAACTGGGCAAAGCCAGACGTACCTTAATGGCAGCTTGGATTTCTCGAACTTTCTTTCTTGCTAAGACCTGTATGTGACTAGACACCTCCATTAAAAAAACAAGAGAAAAAACGGAAAAAAGAAAAAACAAAAAAAGAGTACAAAGTGGATTATACATTTCTTTGTTTAACAGACACTTGAGGGAGAAATGGTGCATAACAGAAGCATCTCTGAGCCACACACCAAGCTAACAGCCAATAAAGCGTTATGCTGTGTGTTGTCGTCACTTAAGTGAACTGATTAAGGAGGATGCAGGCCCCTTTAGCACACATTAAGAGCACCCAGATGTGATCCGCTGTGTGCTGAATGAGAATCGGCTAGTCTAGTATTCTTACGGGAGCTCGGCGAGGCATTTCACCGGCCAAGTTTACCCTCCAACGCTAATAACACGGTGCAAAATTATTTAATATTCTCACATAAAACATTCAGCAGTGCAAGTAGCAGTTAGAAAGAGGAGTAATGTTGATGACACGATTCACCCAAATCACACCAAAGGTGAGTTTTCTAGCAGGAGTGGGGCGATTTAACAATTTAATTCACATTTACATTATACATAAAATATTTTCTTGTTATTCAGGTTGATACGTGAACTTAAGTTGAAACTATTAGACAATTAATAATCCACAGAAAATAAATCAGCAACTATTTTCATCAGTTTTCAAGCAAAACTGTCAAATAATGTGCGGATTTTCTGTGTTTTATATCATTATAAATTCAACATCTTTGGGGTTTGGACTGTTGGTCGGACGGAACAACACATTTAAAGACGTCACGTTGGGCCCTGGAAAATTATACTGGCCATTTTTCACGATTCACTATTTTCTATTTTCTATCTTCATAGACAAAACAATCAAGAATATGATCAGCAGATTAACTGATAATGAAGATTAGGGCTGCTGCTAACGACTACTTTCATTTATGATTAAACTGACAATTACGTTTTCAATTCATTGAAAGAGAAAACTGAAAATACCAAAAAATGTTTCCTAAAGCCCAGGTGGACATATTCACACAGCTTGTTTTGTCCAAAATCCAAAAGTTTTGAGTTTACTATCATGTAAGTCTCAGAAAAAGCTGTAAATAGTGAATCTTCGTTGTTGTTTTTAAGCTAATTTGTCAAACTATTATTCGATTATCAACATTGTTGCTGATTAATTTGATCTGGTTTGTCTTGCCATTTCAGCTCTAATGAAAATACTCGTTAGTTGCAGCCTTAAACAACACAGCGATTACACACACACACACACACACATACATACACATCAAGCATTTAAACTAACAATAGAAACAGATGTGCGTTTCTTGGTGCAGCTGTAAACAATTCTCTCTTTCTCATTCTGATTCTGTGTCGCGGAGAAGAGAAACCAAACGGCCTCTCTGCTCCAGACTGATCAATTCACACACAGTGATCAAATGACACTGTAGACGCTGGCTTGTTTATCATTGTCATTCAAGTCAGTGGCCATACGGGGGATTTCCTGTTTAGTCGGTGGGTTTCATACTGTTACTGAAGCTCATTATCAGCTGATTTGAATACAAGAATCAACTTATGACTTATTATAGTACTATAATTCTTATGAAATCTACATATAAAAGAACGATTAAGAGCCCTGAATTCTGTTATTTATATTACATTTACATGGCATATTAACTAATAAATTCATCACAGCTTTATTCAGAAATCTGAGCTGAACTCTGTGTGCACTGCGGGCTCAACTCTTAGCACGGCGTGTTGCAGAGGACGAGATGCACTCTCAGCGAATACTCTCTTTGATCAGAGATCTATTAAGGCTTCCACCTCCCTATTAATACAGGCTTCTACTCCAACCAAGTGCACGACCTCCATGATTTAGTCATGAGGAGGAATACTTGCACTGTAAGCTACTGTTGCTACTCTTTTTAAATGCTCTCATATGAATAGCTGCTTTGCTGTACGAAATGAAAGGCTACATTTTAAGTAGCTTTTAAATCTACATTTCTTATACAGTTTGTGTACTTATGAGAGACGATTTTGGGAATGTCATAATCCAGGGACATCTGTTCATGCAACACAGCAGTGACGGGGGACTTGTCAGCCTCAGAAGTCCCCTCGACAGCTAAGCATTGTGTTATTCTCTGTCTGGAAACAAAGGCAGCAGTCTGCACGCATTCAGATTTGACAGCCCTCTGACACTCATGCAACAGAGACGTCGCTTCTTCTCGTCTTACCTGCTTCCGAGTCCTCGTCTTCCCGGTGCGCAGCTTGATGTATCTGGCTATCAGCTCATTTCGACCTGCGTGAAGAGAAAAATGAGAAATTAATGTTGAATGTTTTAAAAGAAAAAGACGAAACATCTACAACAAACAACGTGAAACATTTAGAGATATTAATAATATATTAAATATCAAGTTAGGAGTGGAAATATTTTGCAAGAAAAACACATCATGGCCACGACCACCTGTTGTTGTTACGTAGACTCACATAGGCTGCAATGGTTTTAGTTTTTTAACACTCAAACACCAACGTACATGCTGAGCAGCACATCTGAGTTTAGGTTTGACAGCAAACACAAAAATGAAACTAGAGCTGCAACCATTTATCAATTTGATTAATTATCAACCATTAAATTAATCGCCAACTATTTTGATTATTGATTAATCGGTTTGAGTAATTTTTGGGCTTTGGGAAACATTTTCTGAACATTTTATAAACCAAACAACTTATCAGTGAATCGAGAAAATAATCAACAGATTAATCAACAATGAAAATAATCAATGAAACATCAATCATGAACACAAAAAAAATGCAGATTAGGGGTGCAACTAATGATTATTTTCATTGTTGATTAATCTGTTGAACTTTTTCTTGATTAATCGATTAGTTGTTTGATCTATAAAATGTCAGAAAATGGTGAAAAATGTTGATCAGTGTTTCCCAAAACCAAAGATGACGTCCACAAATGTCTTGTTTTGTCCACAACTCAAAGATATTCAGTTTACTGTCATAGAGGAGTAAAAAAAAAACAGAAAATATTCACATTTAAGCAGCTGGAATAAAAAAAATTTACCTTTTTTTTTCTTAAAAAATTACACAAACCGATTAATCGATTAACAAAATAGTTGGTGACTGATTTAATTAATCAATGAATTAATCGTTGCAGCTCTAACGTAGACTCGTGTAGGCTGTATGCTCATGGTTTTAGTTTATCTACAACGTGAAACATTTAGAGATAAGCTAAATATAAAGTGAGGAGTGGAAACACTTTTGCAAGAAAGACAGAAAACCCACATCACGGCCATGACCACCTGTTGTTGTTACATAGACTCGTGGTTTTTAGTTTTTTAACACTCAAACACAAATGCACATGCTGAGCAACACATCTGAGTTTAGGTTTGACAGCAAACACAAAAATGAAACATCAACCACGACCAAAAAAAAATGTAGATTATGTGCTACAGCTAAAGAAACATAATAATTAAGTCATTTTTAACCAAGTCAATAATTTCCTTTGAACCTCTGAACTAGGGGTATAAGACAATATCGACGATCGCGACATTGTGCTTTGTGATACTGTATTGATTCTCAAAAATCCTATTGATTTTTGATTAATAGTTTAAATGCAAAGATTAACTCAGTCAATACTTTATTCCATCTGCAAAGATATGCTCCCTCTCAAAGTAGAGCTATGATGCTGGATGTTACAGGGACTGTGATAAATGCAAATGCAGATCCCGCTGTTCTGATTGCATAAAAAAGTAACTTTTTTACTATTTAATAATTGAATAAAAATTGATTAAATAATTTAATATTTGATGTGTTCTTTATAGTATGAACGTTTTCCTAATGAGGTTTAGATTTTTTTAAAAATCCCAATATGTCACCTTGATTACAGTATCACAATATATCTCAATATACTGAATCATAACCAGATTCTTGCTAATACACAGCCCTCTGAACATAGAAATTGTGAATAATAAATATTTAAAGCTGGCTGACTATGAGTGGCTTTAGTCATAATACGAGTCACATATTCGTTCACAAAGCTACAACTTTTCTAGGAAGTGTTCATAGAATCATACATGAAGCTTTACAGCAAACAATAAGGTCTATAACCATATTTCAGGTGCATGCAAATTAGATGTGCATCTCCTAAACAAACCAGATCCGGTTTCCATGTGAGAACCATGTTGGGTGAAAAAAAACTCGCAGCAGCACAGCCTTTCAAATTAATCTAATTCAATCTCATTCTCTTCAAAGCCCGACGCTTTGAAAGGAAACAGACCTAGCTGTTCATACTATTACAGAAAATAATGGCAACTGAATATATTGGGTTTAAAACAGTGCAGCTCTGACTAAATTATAATTAAAGCATAGCTTTGTAGAGATTTCCAATTAACAACGGCTCCAAACATTCTTCTGCCCTCAGCTCTGCTCTAATTGCTGTAGCAATGCACATGACCCCTGCTTAGCCCTTTCATATGGTAATAACATGCCGCCAACCAAAACTATTACACAAATTATAGGTAAGGAGGCACTCTAATTATGTGTCCAGCTGTAGCCAACCAATGCCATGGATCTGCTCTTCTCCTCTATGAAATGCACCCATCCCTCAATATAATGAAACATTTTTCTACATTCACATCATTATCAATTAAAAGGCCTTACTTTTGTCGTGACACAATGGGACCACAATGTACCGCGCGTGTGCTAATAAGCCGTATCTTAGGTAATCAGAAGAAAAGGCATTTCCCATGAATGGCAGCACATCACGGATCACAATAGTGCACCTCAAAAGGTAGAGGAGAGCAGGATGTAGGAGACATGTTGCATAAATACACAAGGAAACACTATTAGATGTTTCCATCTGCTTGCTGTTTTGTATAATGGAAACAAAAGGTGGCCAGAATGAAGCATCGTCTTGTGATGTTCAGGGCTCGTGTGTTAAATGAAAGGCATGACTGATCTGGGTACAGCAGCCTGAATTACAACCCCCAAAAATCTCATTATGTTCATATAGTAAAGCTGCAACCAACAATTAATCTACTTTGTTTGGTCCGTAAATGTCAGCAAATACTGAAAAATGACAACTTCTCAGAGTCCGTGATGACTTCAAACCCGACACTCAAAAACCATCAAAAGATCTTCTTTCTATCAAGATTTCTGTCATAGAAGAAAACCATATTTACATTTGAGAGTCTGGAATCTGTGAATTTATGCCACTTTTGCCTAAAATTCGATGATAATCAATTCGATTATCAAAGTTTGTTTTCTTTATAGCTGCTACGATTAATAAATTAGCTGTCAACTATTTAATTAATCGCTAAATATATATATATATAAAATCAATTAATCGGCTTGAGTAATTTTTTAAGAAAAAATAAGTCAAACTTCTTTGATTCCAGCTTCTTAAATGTGAATATCCTCCGGTTTCTTTACTCCTCTATGACAGTAAACTGAATATCTTGTGGATAACACAAGACATTTGGGCTTTAGCTTTCATTTTCTTTGTTGTTCATTTTGTCTTTATCAAATAATCACTTTCTCAACTAAATGTTTCAGCTCAAGCAACAGGTGTCCTTCGCTCTCTCTTTATTTAAGCTAAAGCTCGATGGCTGCACGAAAAGTTTACAAATTAATTTGCATTTTATAGACGCTTGACTAGGGCTGGGCAATAATTCCAACATGATAATTTATAATTTTTCATTGAAATGTGTGCATGCATGTAAACATAGTCAGCACATAGCTGGAAATATCCATTCATTTTTTTGCGCTATAATTTCACTTTAAACTGTTATATTCATTTTGCAGTAAAGTTCTTAATTAAATGAGAAAATAGTCAATTGACCAGCCCTATTCTTGACCAGTAAAAGGTACAATCTAAATTTAATTAAAAACACAGCGTATAAACTCCTCAACAACATGAGATCTTTGATACCTGCAGCACCTGGCTGCGTGCCACACCTCCATATTATGTTGCTCCACTGAATGAAGAGGGGGGAGGGGTGCAGTTTGTTAAAAGGTTGACCCCGAAGCTGTTTTCACACTGAATATTTAGGCGAGGCCAGCCCTGAGTGAACCCGGCCATGTGACCTCACAGGACAAATAAACAACATCTGGGGATTTACGATGCCAGCCTGCCTGTCCACAGCGCCTGCAGTGTAAACTCTACCAGATGACGCGAGGGCCTGCACTATTTCAATCATTCACACACTGTGAAAACATAAGATGACAATACAGGCATTCATGCAAACTCCTGATTCCTAGATCAAAGCACACAAATGGCCAGCTGAAAGCTTGCTTACTGTTGAATAATTCATTCTTTTCACCAGGCTGGAAAAAAAAAAAAAAGCTCAGTGGGTCCTGGCTGGCTTGCATTTCTTTTTTTCTTGCCTGTGTTTGCACTGCAAAACAACAATTGCTGAAAAAATGTGACCGTCCACATTCAGGACTGAAAATGCTTCAGACGCAACTCTGCTTTTTCCACCTGATGTTCAGAAGGTGCAACATTTTCCCACAAACTAATAAAGAAATTTAAACGTTGATATGCTGATTTTATCATTTACGACATTAACTTTAAATCTGCTTTCCAAAACGTGTAATCAAAACCTGATCAGGAACAATGTTAACAATTTTATTCTTTGTCATTTATGCTTGTTTCAAACAAACATTTCAGCATTTTTTTTTTTATCTCATTCCTCATTCCATGTGCAGTGAGTTCACATGAATTAAGGAAAGTTCGTGCCCTCGTCATTTTATCAAATCCACTGAGAGTGATTCTGCAGCACCAGCAGCACATACAGTAGCTGTGAACATCTCTTCATGGAAATACTGTTGATGAGTGTCACCAACACTGCTGACACTGGAACTCATTTAACATCTTACAGTATGTTTGTTGGCTGCTTCTTAGCTGACAAACTAACAGGAATCCAGATTGTTGTCCCAAAGCGGATCCTGGACCTGCAGTCACTAATGTGATTAAAAAAAAAATAGTACTTTAGTGTAACCTTGTTGAGTACGATTCAACCAAGATATAAGCCGCAGATATTTAATCAAAAACAGAAAAATATCCAGATCTTTTTAGTGTCTCCACAAATACATACATTAAAGAATACAGTAAAACTGTAATA
>CAKAKQ010028534.1:0-12992 GCA_916700675.1 Helicolenus avius
TCTGCACGTACAACACTTGTCTCTGGAAGCCGCGCCCCTGCGCCCTGCTGCTTTCATTAATATCGGAAACATAAAACTCACGTGAATAAAATGACACAGGATAGGAGTCTGACTATCAAGAATGTATCTAAAATTCAAAGGGCAAATACATTCATAAACAAGACTGAGACTAAGAGTTAATTCTACTAGTTTGTTTTACATTTTTGTGTTAAAAATATAAACAGCAACGTGTCCAAAGCAGGAACACTTGAAGATTACGACTACACAGGAGCAATTGAACGCTACACTATAAATTAGCTATTTATATGGTAGACTGTAACGGGGTGTTTCGGTTTAACAAGTGACCGTGTTAACTGGGGAGTCTCGTCGTGGTTGCTCATAGTGACGGCAGCTGTTGAAAACAGGAACATAGGTGCCCTCATAAAGGCCTTAAATTTTACTTTACTAAATGTTAAATACATACTCATCTGTGTTTATTATCTACGTCAACCATTTATGTAAGTTATTATGGAGAACCATGGACACTTTTTTGCTGAAAGTCACCAGTTAACACGGTCACTCATTAAAGCGAAACACCTGTAACATGTCACACAAACACCATGCAAAGAAGCCGTTAAGCTAACTTATTTACAGCTTTTCTACCAGAGTTTGGTGGTTAAAGTGTATGTTACCTTGATTCTGAGTGTTGTTTTGTTGTGTTTTTTAATATATCACCGCACTCAGACGCGTAGTTTAACATGGTAAACTCTACTGGTTAAAGCGTTAGCAGTGAAAACGAGGTAACAGTTGTAACGTCTGCCATTCTCCGGTAGATGGCGCCAAAATTCTTATTATTCTTCTGTTGAGTGTCATGGCGGTTGGCATTTCCGCCACCTACAGTTTCTCAGTGGCATTACGGTAAGAGCGTGTAGGAACTGACTTCAAAATAAAAGCCCGGTTCTGATGAACGTGATAGGCCTTTCAAAATAAAAGCACCATTCTGATGAACGTGATGGGCCATTCAGATTCATTCAAGAGGTCAGTCAGTATGTCGATGATAAATAAATGATTAATTAAGCTTAATTATGGTAGTTTAAGAGTATTTATCTAATATCCAGTTCTGCTCCTTTTAAGGTTATTCCCTTTGATTCATATGAAGCTGCCTCCAGGTGCTCCGCAGAAACCTCGTTATTCACAGCTTCCAAGTGGTGTAAATACAACTAAATAATGATGACTTTGTTGTGATTTTACACGCTTTATGTTAAGTTGTGAAAAATATCATAGAGTGTTTGATACTATTGTGATTCTGGGTTAATTTTGAGGGTTTCAAGTAGTCTGGTAACTTATTACCCACACACTACTAAGTGAAACGTTCCTATATCCGATGGTCTGTGAAGGCACCTTCACTTGACTCCTCCTCGCCTTGCTTTGAGGTTGCGTCTGTATATTAATTGAGATGCCTTCAGGAGAGGAAGAGGAGGACTGTTCGTGTCCCAGCTGCTCATCACAGCCTGTACTTTACTTCTGAACACTTTTATTTAAAAAAAATAAATATATTTTTTGATTTTTTCTTTGTTTGGTGTGAGGAACTCTCCAACATCATGAATCCGCCCTGTGGAAGATGCAATAAACCAGTTTACCCCACAGAAAAAATAAATTGCCTTGATAAGGTAAGGTGAAAAAAAATCACTAACCAAATATCACTTTGATCTTACAAATTTCATTAATATACATAGAGATTTAGACTATAATATTCCTGTCTTATAATAAGTTTCATATGGTGGAAGAATTACTCAGATCTTGTGTAAAAGATTGGTCCATTTCAGAATAATATATATTATATTACTGGATTATAATTATTCATGCATTCATTATAATGTTGAGGCTGGAAAAGGTGCATGGGGCAAATTTAACTACTTTAAATACTGATTGGTTGCTTGTGAATGGATCAGTTTTTCAGTGTAGGGCTGCAACTAATGATTATTTTCATTGTCGATTAATCTGTCAATTATTTCCTCGATTAATCGATCAGTTGTTTGGTCTATAAAATGTCAGAAAATGGTGAAAAATATCATCCCAAAGCCCAAGATGACGTCCTCAAATGTCTTGTTTTGTCCACAACTCGAAGATATTCAGTTTACTGTCATAGAGTAAAGAAACCAGAACATATATTTTTGTCTTTAAAAAATACTCAAACTGAGAAATCAATCATCAAAATAGTTGCCAATTAATTTAATAGTTGACTAATCGATAAGTTGTTGCAGCTCTATTTTCAGTTTTATCTTAATTTATAACACTATTTAGTTGTTGATTATATTTTTGTATTATTAATCTGAACATGCCAAATTGACAAGTAACTTAAGTTATCAAATAAACGTTGTGGAGTAAAAAGCAAAATATTTGCCTCTGAACTGTATTGAAGTAAGAAGTATAAAGTAGCATAAAATGGAAATACTCAAGTAATGTACCTCAAAATGATACTTAAATACAGTACTTGGGTACATGGACTTAGTTACTTTCAACCACTGCCTATAAGCCACTATATACAGTATATTCTTCTTTTTCCTGACTATCACTGTAGGTTTTTGTTAAAGAGTGAGCAGTATACCTGCAAGAAAAGAAATCTGTAATTAATTCAGCAAAGAAAATTAAAAGTTGTCAGAAGTACTAACATGGTCAGAAGTCTTTCTCTCCTATGTGATGTTTACTTTGGTGTCACCAGCTGTTTTCTCAGAATAATTGTTGTTGTTGTAACAGCACATATCTAATTTTAACCAAAAAATGTTGTACTTTTGCACACTTTATACCATATTCCTTTTGTTGATGCTTTAAATTATCTTGCTGATTACGTGGCTGACTACACATGCACAATAACATGCAGTACATACACACTTATACTGTTTATACACAAAAAAACAGACACACACAAACACACACTGAGGGAGTGATGAGGAGGAAAACCACATCCGGTAGATAAACATTAGCCAGAAATCTCTAAATGGTGAAAGAGGACGGAGCACTTAGACAGTGTGTGTGTGTGTTTGTGTGTGTGTGTGTGTGTGTGTGTGTGTGTGTGTGTGTGTGTGTGTGTGTGTGTGTGTGTGTGTGTGTGTGTGTGTGTGTGACTACAAGCAGATAAAGACAAAACTGTGATTACTGCATTCTGAGGTCTAATGTAATGAATTTAAAGGTTCTCTATACCAGGCAGCTTTTCTTACCCACTGGATGCTAGAAGGTAACACGCAACTTGCAAAACACAGATGATCAAGGTTAGGTATTGACCTTGAATGGTCAAGGTCAGGATAGGTCATCAGACAGCGAGAGAGAGAAAGAGAGAGAGTGATAGCGAGTAACGTTATCGACTCTGGCCCAAGCCGTTCTGGGCTACTGTAGAAACATGGCAGTGCAACATGGCGCACTCTGTGAAGAGGACCCGCTCCCTATGTAGATGTAAACTGCTCATTCTAAGCCAACGAAAACACAACAATTCTTATTTTCAGGTGATTATACACTAAAGAAAGCATACTTATTAATATTATATTCCATTTCTGCCAATAGATCCCTCTAAATATTACACACTGGTCCTTTAAGGGCCATATCAAAGCAAAATAATCAGATTAACACGTGATCTCACACCTCATGGAACGTGTTGTTTTATGCACCTTTCTTTTTTTTCTTTCTTTAACTTATTTTTATTTCCTTTCAACAGGTACAGTGGTACAGCACAATCACATGTTTTAACATGACACAACAGAGTCAAGTGTCCTTAGCAGGTAGTCCGTGAGCTTCGGCATCCCCGAAATGTCCATACGTTGTTACATTAAGTAGGAATGAGTAATATTTTTCGTCCATAGGCCCAGAGAATACATAGATGACATGTTTATTTATACTTATATTAGGGGAGAAGAGAAGAGAGGTATAAACAAAGTAAATTTTATGCACCTTTCAAGTCCTTTTTTGTTTTAGCTGATCCCAAATGCATAAAATCTAAACAATCTGCAAGACTGAGTAACAATTTTGAATAGCTGACATTCATCTCTGACTCTCTGCTCCCTCTAGTATTGGCACAAAGGTTGTTTCAGCTGCGAGGTATGCAAGATGGCCCTGAGCATGACGACCTACAAAGGCTTCGAGAAGAAACCTTACTGCAGTATGTGAGTGTTTACACCACACGACAGTTCAGTACAATATGTAGTATTATAAATCACATCTTTTATTTGTTCCTTTTTCAGTGAAACTGCAGAAGCAGCAAAAATTGTCAATTTTGGGAGCTTCATTATTTCCGAAGAGATGTTCTAACGTTTCTGTTATTCTCCTCTCTTCTTTCAGGCATTACCCCAAAACCTCCTTCACCATAGTGGCCGACACCCCCGAGAATCTGCGTCTCAAACAACAGAGCATGCTCAACAGCCAGGTGAGACACCCACAGATCAGTCCTCCGTCTCTCAGGGACACTCGTCCTAATCTCGTTGTCGACTCGGTGTATCTTCCCCTCTCTGTCTGTCTCACGGCACGAGACGAGGACTCACCTCTCAGGACAATTAGATTCCTTTAATGTAATCAAATGAGCCCTTTGACCGAACACTAAAACGAGAGCACGAACACTTGACTTTGATGCAAAGATCTGATATTTAACTCAAACAATATGGACAAAAATCTTTATAAAGTGTAAATCTCTTCTCCCGTTCGGTCTCTCGTGTGGCCCCGGCTCAACTCAGCCATCGCTGTTCTTAATCTCTAATCTAATCACACTGTTCAGGCCAGAAAATTAACCTGAACGAAGGGTTAAGTCCTCTAAGTCACGCAAAATTAAAGAGATTCCTCCAGTGTGAATCTTACTTTAGGGATTGTCTTGTCATTCAACATTTGGAGACGAAGCTTTTCTTCCTCTGTGAACGTTTTCCTAGAACTCAAATCATCAGTACAAACATTACATACTGTAAAGGCTGCATTTTTTTGTTTTGTTAAACTTTAAATAATCTGCCACCAAACTGTTTGTAAAACTGAATGTTTAATCTGCAGAAAATAATCAAATCTGATTATTTTATTGGTAGAGCACTCTGTAGGCTAAATGTCCACAATAGAAGTCCCATATGTGCTGCATGGCCCGCTGTTGGTACCACTATTTTTTAATTTGAAGAGAGCTAAGCTAGCTGTTTACCACCTACCTCCAGTCATATGTTTAATACATGCTAATCGACTCTCAACCAGCGTTATTATAGTAAACTAACAGCAGTGAAATTTTGTTTTAGTAAACTGAAACTAAATTAAAAAACTATATTTTTTAAGTATAACTAAAAGTAAACTGAAACTATATTTCCTGATAAAAAAAATAGTAAAAATAAAATAAAAATGAAAATAAATTAATTTTTTTGTTTTTTTTAAGCTGATATATCACAACTGAAAAAAGGAGACAGCATGAATTGCAGTCAGCTCTCCTGACATCGGACTACAGAAATTGAACGCACTTGACCTTACAGAAGATGACGCGATGCTGCAATTGCTTCGCTAAAGTAGAAAATTAAAAATTATGGCCATTCCTACACCGTTCTCTAACCATGTATTTAGTACTTCTGAAACATTATACATAACAAAAACAAAGTAAAAGAGCCGTAAAACTAAAACTAAATAATGAAAACTAAACCATTCTGAAAAGCTGAAACTAAACTAAAACTAGCAAACACACTAAAAACTAACTAAAACTGAACTAACATGAAATTGAAAAGTCAAAACTAAAATTAAAAAAAAACGTATTCAAAACTCTTAAACCCTTCTCTCAACGTATACCGCTACGACCTGCAAGGCGAGGGTTGATCTGATTCATTGATGTGCAGCCGGTACCAGCTTGTTATGTCCTGTTTGGTTTCTCAGTTCCTCTTTGAATCCTTCGCCATCGTCCTGTTTTTGAATGTTTGCGTTAGAGCTGCTCCCTCTAATCGACTAAGATTTCTTTAGTCGGGTAGTTGCTTTTTATACTTTTTTCATGTTGAATGACTTATTTTCAAGAAACGTATGAGCACATCTCTGGTGATTTAAAGTGGTGCTGTTGTGTGATTCTCTGTGGAGAAACTCAGTTTTACAGATCTGTCGATTAAATCAACTAATTGATTAGTCGTCAAAAGCGTATCAGTGTTACTCAACTAAGAGTTTCTTTGGTCGAGGACAGCCCTAGTTTGTGTGTCAGCGTGCATTAGAAAACAAACTATTATATTATTATATTATATTAACTGTTTGGTGGGAACCACAGACCCGTCTTCACGGGAGAAACTACAGCGACACCAAGCTTTACTAACGTGAGTTAAAAACATTCAAAGAACAGAGAGATTTTCATGAAACTCAGGATGTAAAAAGAGACTTTAAATGTCTGAAACGAGCACCTGATGTAACCTCACAGACTCAGCGAGAGTGGCTCCATTTTTGGTTAAAAAACCCTTTTAAACTATCGTGTAACATAACTATGTTATTATGCTACACATTGTGATCCAATTTACACCAAAAGCTGTTTCCTCCTCCTCTCTCTCTCTCTCTCTCTGTCCTCTCCTCTCGTCTCATCCAACCCAGTTCTTTGTTTATAACCATAAAAGTCTCGGCAGTCAAGCTCTCTTACTGAGAAGGCATATTCCTCATAGCAAGAACATGACTCACTTGTGTGTGTGTGTGTTAGTGTGTGAGGATGTCAGATTTACTTTCAAGTAAACATTTAGGCTTTATTTAAGGTTGCAAATGTTCCCGGGCCTAAAGAAAACGTTTAAAGCACAGCATGTTTATTTGTCAATCACATTTAGTAGAATATCTAAATCTAGTTTTTGTCATTTTGAAGAGCCCTCTTTGGGCTGAGAAGTTCACCTCAGGGAGGATGATTTCAAATTTCAAAGACTGAGTTTCTTGATGAATTACAAATATACAGGCGCTCTATAAGGAGGACTTTGAGAAGAACAAAGGGAAGGGTTTCAGCGTGGTGGCCGACACTCCCGAGATGCAGAGAGTGAAGAAGACACAAGACCAGATCAGTCACGTACGTCCGGTTCACCTCAAAAACCGCAGAGCATCGAATAATCTCATAATACTAAACCTTATACGTCTCTATATTCATAACAGTTCGTCGTAGTTTTAGATGTGACGTCTTTCCGACCTCTAACTGTGTATGTTTGTCTGCATGTCTGCATGCACTTTTATAAAGAAACCTGTCCCTTTTACATGTAAACTTGTTAAATCAAGTGTTTTTTATCAAATGCTGCATTCAGGTTCTGTTGAATTTATCAAGTGCAACCTGCAAAATACAACCCACAAATAAGAAAAGGACAGTTTGTGCTCAAAATTATGTTTATTTCTCAGATTTTATCTAAAAATTTTGTTTGTTTTTGTGAAATATGGTATAGTTTTACCTCTTAATGCTTCTAAAAATGATTAGAATTAGCTCTGTAATTGAACTGCACACAGAAATACAGTCCTAGTTGGAGTTACATACAGTTCATGAATATTTGTGTCTGTTACTTTGTATTTTGTAACAACAAGATGACATTCAATTGATACCAATGCGCCATGAATGCAGCTTATAACTCCATGTGATGGATAAAAAAGTGCATGAATTAAAAATATAACAAATCTAATGAAACTATTTCACTCTAACTGTGTCGTCTAACATCATTAGCTTTAACAATCTTTGCTTTCTTGCTGAGAGTTAGATGAGAAGATTGATAAAACTCTTAGACATGAAAAGAGAAGTATTAATCTTCTCATCTAACTCGGCAAGAAAGAGAATCAGTGTATTTCCCAAAACATCGAACTATTCCTTTAAAATATGATTGCTGTTTTGTTAAAATATTTGAATTAAATGTACATTTCAGGCTCTTTACAAGGAGGACTTTGAGAAGAACAAGGGGAAAGGTTTCAGCGTGGTGGTCGACACTCCAGAGATGCAGAGACTGAAGAAGACGCAAGACCAGATCAGTAACGTAAGAAACACCCAAAATCAGAAAACAACATATTTCTCACCTCTGGTGGTATCTTGTCATGCAGATAGTTTATGTTTTATGTGCCTAGGTTTTGAGATATCCTCTGAGATTTTTGCCAGAAACAGTGTCCCTATTACTTTTGGATAGCCAACCAGTAGCGAGTGACGTATCTGTCCCACTGACATCATGTTCAGTCCGGGTCATAGACTGTATATAAGAAGTGGACGTAATCACAGTGACGTCACTCATTGGTTTGGAAGTCTTGAGTTTGGCATTTTGGCCGTCACCATCTCGGGTTTTTGCAACCAGAAGTGACACGAGAGGATGGACATTTTTAGGCGACCAAAATGTTAAAAGGGTTAAAGTTGTAAGACGAAAACACGGACAACTCCCAGACCGGACAACACCGTGGTAGCGACCTGTCAATCACAAGATAGCCACGCCCCTAAAGCATCCCCTGCTTTATGGTCTATTTGACTCTAAATGGGTCCATAATTTACTAAATGAACATCATGCTGTATTGAAGAAGACTTGAAACTAGAGATTGAGACCATAAACTCATGTTCACAATGTTTACTGAGGTAATAAATCAAGAGAGAAGTAGGCTCATTTTCTCATAGACTTCTATACAATCAGACTTCTTTTTGCAACCAGAGGAGTCGCCCCCTGCTGGCTATTAGAAAGAATGCAAGTTTAAGGCACTTCATCATTGGCTTCACTTCTCAGACCTGGAGGTTGGGCCTCTAAATATAACCAAGAAAACACCAACAGTTAGTTTCCTGTTTGGTATAACAGTGAAAGGCCTCAAGAGAAGCTGTATTGTAAGACCACAATAATAAACCAACGTAGTCACACTTACTTATCAGGGATATTCTGAGCCCCGAGACGCGCCTCATGATAGGAAATCCCCAACGTTTCCTACTACCGGTCAGAAAAGGAAGGAATGACGACAAGACGTATGTTTATCAGAGAGCAGTGATGTATTGTCGGTATTTATAAGTGGAGCACTATTCATAGGGCAGGGATTGAACATTTCACCCATTTCACACAGTGTTATCACACAGTATTATGTGACATCTGAAAACAGGATCATCATAATGGAATCTAAGTGTTGCAGAAAAAATGCAAGTTTAAGGCACTTCAGCATTGGCTTCACTTTTCAGACCTGGAGGTTTCCGTCTGGTCCACGTAGAAGCCTGGTTGCAGCTATTATTGAAATACAGTATTGAAGAAATAAGTCAATTTAAGAGACTTGTCGCCATTTTCGTGGCAATTCTTCTCTGTGGATCGCTGTTTTGAAGCCTTGAGTTTGGCATTTTGGCCATCGCCATCTTGTTTTTTTTGGAACCAGAAGTGCTGCAGCTATGAATATAAATGAAAATAATCATAGATGTAGCGATTCAGAGGTCTGAAACCAGATCAGTTAATCCACAAACATTTAAAAAACTAGTTCCACTCTAAGACGTCATCATCATATCAGAGCTCAGACAACAAACTAATCCTTAAATTAACACCACAAAAAAAACAAGCAGGACACAACAGGAAAACGTCCCGGTCCAATAACAGGACGGTAGATTTGAGAGCTGGTACTTAACACAAAGCTGAGGCACGAGCAGAGAAGAACAAACTACAGCAGAGATCCTGCAGAGACACATTTCAGACATTTCTCCCCGTCCACTGAGGAGCAGCTGCCCTATATGGTCAAAGTCTCTCAGCTGTGGACACAAAGTGAACGTCCGCTCTCTGCTGCACACACACACTGAAAATACACACACACACACACACACACACACACACACTGAAACACTCTCTCTCTCTGTCTCTCTCTCTCTCTCTCTCTCTCTCTCTCTCTTTGTCTCATGGGAGCTCTGGTTGCAGAAAGGAATGACGGGTGATAAGCTGCATGTGAAAACGGCAAAATCTACTAACTTCTTTTTCCACTGTCAGCTTCCTTCCTTCTCTCCTTTCTTCCTTCCTTCTTTTCCTTTCCTTCCTTCCTTTGTTCCATCTTTCTTGCCTTCCTTCTGTACCTCTCCTTTCTTTCTTTCCTAGTTTTTCTTCTATTGGTGGTTTAAGTGAGATGTTTAATTAAAGCACATCAAAAGTCAAAGTCTTCATTCCTTCCTCGTTCCATATTTCTGTCCTTCCTTCTTTTCCTCTCCTTTCTTTCTTTGTTCCTTCCCTCTTCCCTTCCTTCCTTCAGTTCCTCTCTTTTTCCCTTTCTTTCTTCTGTCCTTCCTCGCCCTTCCTTCCTTCCCTCTTTCCTTCACTCTTTCCTTCCTTCAGTTCCTGTCTTTTTTCTGTCTTTCTTTGTTCCTTCCCTCCTTCCTTCCTTCCTTCCTCCTGTCCTTCCTCACCCTTCCTTCCCTCCTTCCTTCCCTCTTTCCTGCCTTCAGTTCCTCTCTTTTTTCTGTCTTTCTTTGTTCCCTCCCTCTTTCCTTCCTTCCTTCTGTCCTTCCTCACCCTTCCTTCCTTCCGTTCCTCTCTTTTTTCTGTCTTTCTCTGTTCCTTCCCTCTTCCCTTCCTTCCTTCCCTTCCTTTCTTTCTTCTGTCCTTCCTCACCCTTCCTTCCTTCCTTTCCTCTTTCCTTCCTTCCATTCCTCTCTGTTTTCTTTCTTTCTTTCTTTCTTTCTTTCTTTCTTTCCTAGATTTTCTTGTACTGGTGGTTTAAGTGAGATGTTTAAATAAAGGACATCAAAAGTCAAAGTCTTCCTTCTTTCCCCCCTTTCTTTCTTTCTTTCTTTCTCGTTCTTTCCATCTTTCCTCCCTCCTTCCATCTTTCTTTCTTTCATTCTTTCTTTCATTCTTTCTTTCTCTCTGTCCTTCTGTCCTTGCGTCCTTTTTCTCTTCCTTTCTCTGTGTCCTTCCCTCTAATGTTTTTGTTTTGCCTCCCTTCTTCCTGTCACATCCTCTCTCTGTTTTCTCCTCCTGAGGTCTGTTGAGGACACGGAGGGGTTTACACAGTTTACTGTTCAGCCTCTAAAAGCTGGAACTGCGTTAGATTCATTTTACAGAGGTTGTTTCATCGTCTCTCTCTCTCTCTCTCTCTCTCTTTCTCTCTCTCTATCCCCTGGTGGACTCACTGGATGTTACAACAAGCATCTCAAGCACTCTTTCTCAGTTTCTTCTCTATGAAACTGTTTCCTTTGAAGCAGAGATAAACCCTCCTCATCATCTCTCAGCACCTCCTTAAATGGTGAGCTCCTTGAGGGTCAACAGTCAGCCTTGATGTGGTTTTAACATGTGTGTGTGTGTCGCTGCCTGTGTGTGCAGATAAAGTACCATGAAGACTTTGAGAAGAGCAGAGTACGAAGTGACGCACCTCCGCCTGAGAACAGACAAGGTAAGAAACATCCTTACACCTTTTGAGACACACTCCTCTAAATATTTAACTGTGTATATTTGCATGTGTGTGTGTGTGTGTGTGTGTGTGTGTGTGTGTGTCCAACCCTGAGAGATTCAGTCAGCCGGTCGGACAAACACGCCCTGCTGCTGTAGCACCACCTGGTGGAGGGGTAAGGCTGATGCATGAACATACACTACGTGGCCAAAAGTATGTGGACACCTGGCCATTATATGTATTATAATATTTTTTTATTTTTTTTTATTTTTTTTTATTTAAGGTTAAAAGAATACATACAAAAACAGCAACAACAAACATATATAAAACAAAGAAAAAAAATAAAAAATTAAATAAAAGTACTACCCGTTGTAATAATGCAGTGTCAAGAGATAAGTTCATGTTCATATACATCCATATTCATGTCTATATACATACATCCATCCTCATATGTAGATACACCCACACATACAATATATACATATGTCTATATCCACATATTTACATCCTTTTTGTTGACATTTTATCGACATTATTTATTAATTAATAGAGATAAATTCATGTTCATATACATCCATATTCGTGTCTATATACATACATCCATCCTCATATGTAGATACACACATATAATATTATATATGATGTTGGGTGATCAGGTCACGATCACAGTCTTTATCAGGCTATTAATAGGCGTTATTAGTCTACACCCATTAGTAGGTTTTATCACTGATTTACATGGTTAATCACCGAAAGAAGGTATAAAAGAAGACGGCAGCGACCTCTAGTGACTTATTAAAGGAGCAGAAGTGGAAGTCAAGCGCTGTATCGACAACCTGAAACTCCATATGGAGGGTGGAGGTTTGTGTTCAAAACGTAAAGTTTTACAACGTTTAAAAAGGTGCTGCTTTAAAGTGTTGCTTTCACATAACGCAGTAGGTGTAGTAGGCCCCTAATGACCCACATCTATGGTGCTTATAGCGACCGATAACGCCTATTTAATGGCCTGATAACAGTTGAGTCAGGTGCACAGTCGATGTTTCAGTTCATCCCAAATGTGTTGGATGGGGTTGAGGTCAGGGCTCTGTGCAGCGCAGTCAACTTCTTCCACACCAAAGTGGGATAAATGGGCCTGGCTTTATGCACAGAGGTCATTGTTAAGTTGAAACGGGAAAAGGACAAACAGAAAGTGTTGCAAGAAAGTTGGAAGTTCAATATTGTCTAAAATATTATTGCGTGCTGTAGCATTAGGATGTCATGTAATTGGAATTAAGCTATAAAAACAACTACAAAAGTGTAATGGTGTCCACATACTTTTGGCATTATGCTGTAGCATGTATTTGTGTGTGGTGCTAGGCTATTCCAAGTTTTTTTATCGTAATATGAAAGTAAATTTTTGTGTATCACTTTTATTTATTTACATTTATTTATTTAGTTGGTGATGTTTGATAGCAGTTTTAGCTTTTAGTTTATATAGAAGTCAAAGTGTGTGTAGTTTGAGTGTCTGTGTTTGTACAGTATATGTTGCATGGGTGCGTTTTTATGCCTCACTCAGTAGGGGAATTCAATGCTGAATACTCTTTATGCTGTGATTGATTCTGTTTATTCATTTCCTCTCCGTGTGTTTGACTCAACTCCACAGAAACGTTACCAGGCCGTGTACAGCTACACGGCAGCAGAAGCAGACGAGGTTTCTCTGCAGGAAGGCGACCTGCTGTCAG
>CAKAKQ010028539.1:0-13902 GCA_916700675.1 Helicolenus avius
ACACTCAATCACTACAGAAAGAGCTAACCAGACGCCCTAGGAATGATTTTAAGATTTTATTATTGACATATAAATCATTAAATGGGCAAGCTCCGACCTATCTCTCTAATCTTTTAAAACCACATCTTTTATCGAGGACACTCAGATCAACTGACCAGTTGCTTCTGACTGTCCCAAGGTCTAGGTTGAAGCTCAGGGGTGACCAAACCTTTGCAGTTGCAGCTCCAAAGCTCTGGGACGCTCTGCCTCCACATGTTCAGCTGTCCCCCACACAGTGCCTGTTTTTACATCAAACCTCAAAACGCACTTTTATTCCTTGGCTTTTAGCTCAGCATGAGAGTTGACTATTTTAATCATTTTTTCCTTTCCTATTGGTCTTAACACTCTTATTATTTTAATGTCCTGTTGGTTTTAAGTTGGTCTTAGTGTTTTATTGTGTTGTTTTTATGTATAATTGTACAGCACTTTGGTCAGCTTTTGTTGTTTTTAGAAGTGCTTTATAAATAGATTTGGATTGGATTGGAGTTAACACATGGCTTATTGGTGAGCTCCTCAAACTGAGGCCACTGTGACATTGTTATTGTCCTGCAGTCTGCAGGCAGGGCCACATGTAACTGAGAAGGGTGGAACTCCAGATCCAGCAGCAACTGGAGCTATAGAGTGTCAACCTGAATGGCTGCTGCGTGATACATCCGCTCTGATTTACATTGGACTGAAGACAGGAGGACAGGTGCAAGGACACATACTCTTATAGTTTCAAGACATTTTTACAAGTAGAGATCAAACTCTTGAAATTTAAACTGCCATAAAGTTAAATGAAATATCACTTTGATGCAGGGGGAAACCTTGAAGGAGGGAAGGAAGGAGGAAAACGTGTGGAAGCGTTTCTCAAAAACTCCCACTAACGTTAACTGTGCGCAATTGCGCAGGTATCCAAGTTGTGTTTATGGCGCACATTTAATACAGAGGCTACTACTCACCACTCCAAGTAACACTGCTATGAACGCGGACTTCATCCTGTATCTCCTTTGCATCCTCACAGAAAAGGTAAATGGGATCAGACGCGACGCAGCGAAGTCTCACTCTCTTCCAAGTGCAATAATCTCGGCTGTCATCGTTGCTGCTGCTGCTGCGCGTCTTTTTGCGTAAACTTCTAGGAGAAAAAAAGAAACTCTCCAGGTAACTCAGTCCAGAAGCTTTGGCCGCTCGAAGGATCCAGTCAGTGAATAAAACCCGCTGAGATTGAACCCATAAGGTGCTCGACTCTGGTGCGCTTTTTCTCTCCAACTGGGCTCATATGACACACGCGCTCAGCTCAACGAGCCATCTCCCTCTCCACGCCCACTGCACACACACACGAACCTGCTCTCTCTGGAACAGCTTCAATCATGCACTGTGATGTTCTTGCTGAGTGGGATTAACCAACAAACCTTAAATGTTTATCACCTGACAAATTAGGTTGTGCGTAAATCTTTCCATTTAGCATGTTGGTGTTTTAACAGAGTTGAATTAAAGTCTGGCTCCAGATGACGCAATAGATTAAAGCTGCAGTGGGTAGAATTGGATCAAAGTTTTTTTTTATAATAATAGTAATAGTAATAATAATAATAAATTGGACTTATATAGCGCCTTTCAGAAACCCAAGGACGCTTTACAAAGGGGGCACACAAAATCATACTAATAAATAACACAGAGGAGAAACTATAGCTAAGTGATTAAAAGAGTGATGTGTAGGAAGAGTCAGCTGAGATCATAGGCCTTGATGAACAGGTGGTGCCTGAGGTGTCTACACTATATCCTGACAGTAGTGCATGAGACAGGTAATCTGTAAAAATTCATGTGCCTCTGTGTGAGGACACGTTTGTGACCCGGCAGCCATGTTGAGATATGTTGAGGAAATACCAAGCACCGCCCACCAGCTGGAGCAAACTTTATAATTTTACAGTTAAACAGTACACTACAAGATGTTTCTGAAAACATTTAAGTTGAGAAATAGGGATTACAGTAACAGAATATTGATTTACATTTGATCAGCGCTGCCTAGTTTGACCATTTGATCGGTGTTTGCGAGTGATTGACAGCTGCCTCCGTTGAATGAACAGCCAATAGGAACGCTCTCTCTCTTTGAAATTACCTGTGATTGGCCAAAGTCTCCCATCACGGGCTAGATTTTTTTAAAGCCTGAAAACAGAGCCATGAGGAGGTGCAGAAGTCTAGTTTTCTCTCAGAACACTTGAATTACAATATGCTGAAGGATTATTATGGAATTTTTGCCCAATGATGCCAAAAACATTCTGCCTACTGCAGGTTTAAATGTTATGTCGAGCGAAATGTCATTTCTTTAATCCATTTTCCACTCCCTTTAACAACTTCTAAAGCTGAAGGAGATCCAGTAGATTGCTGTCTGTTTCTGCCTGGTGTCCCCCTGAAGCGTCGAACTGACCTTGTTTTCAGTTGCCTGAAGACAGCAGCCACATCAACAGACTTCACTCTCAGAATAGATTATGTGGATGCACTTTAACACAGAAACCTGAGATCCACACAGGTGTGCAACTACTGATATTTGCAGCAGCATATAGGCCGACGTGCAACTTAAATCAGAGTATGATGTTGTTATCACCCAGTTATCCACACTAACTTTTAAAAGTGGTTAACAGGCTGGCAACCAGGCACCAACTTTTGGTTGCAGAAACTGAAAATACGGTTGCCATTTTTAGTCAGTTTATATTTTGGATAATTAAAGGGGCATTGTGTAGGATTTGGCAGCATCTAGCGGTGAGGTCGCAGATTACAACCAACCGAAACTTCTTTCGTGTGCCAAGCGTGAAGGAAAACTACGGTGGCCGACACGAAAACGCAAATGGCTCTATCTAAAGCCAGTGTTTGGTTTATCCATTCTGGGCTACTGTAGAAACATGGTGGCCGGCTCCTTGAAGACAGCCCACACTCTATGTAGATATAAACGGCTCATTCTAAACAAAGCGATATGTATTTTCAGGTGATTATACATTAAACTTCACTTCACTTGACTGTGACTTGCCCAAAACTGCATGTGATTATCATAAAGTGGGCATGTCTGTAAAGGGGAGATTCGTGGGTACCCATAGAACACATTTTCATCCACATATCTTGGGGTCAGAGGTCAAGGGATCCCTTTGAAAATGGCCATGCCAGTTTTTCAGCCAAAATTTAGCGCAAGTTTGGAGCTTTTAAGACATGGTTGGTACCAATGTGTTCCTGAGGTCTTCTAGTGTCATATGATGCCAGTATCTCACGCTTTAAAACTGAGTACGCTACAACCTAAAAATCACAAGTTGCGTTAATGCGTTAAATAAATAATGGTGTTAAAACATATTTGCGTTATTGTGTTATTATCGCGTTAACTTTGACAGCCCTACAAAAAATATTTAAAAAAATGTCTATTGTGGGGTGCACAATTTGCTGTTTGCTGTCCCTATTTTTTATGTTAAAAAATGGTTGTCCTTGATGGCAACCAAAGACCAAGAATTGGTTGCCAATTTCCCTGAATCTCTCATTGCATCATTGCAAAGTCTAAGTTAGATACTAACAAACTTTAGTAGCCTACAGTGGGGTTTTTCTTAAATGTGGAATCACAGGATGGCTCTTAACAGAAACACTGCTGCCTTTATGCAAAAGAATAAGTAATCTACTGTTGGATTACGCTGACACCTGAGGCCAAAGTTTGGCCTGATATAAACCATGGAGTATGTTCTACTCGGGTTTAGATCATGACTTTACATGCCACCCTGCTCGATTGACAAAGTTGTTGAGGTTTACGAGTGATTGTCTCACAATCGGTCATGTTCGTGCACAGCCTTCACAAACTGAATTTCCCTGAGGCAAAATAAATGATCTCTTCCTTTTAATGGAGTTCACTGTAATTGCAGTGGTGCAGCCCAACCACCTGATATGTGCTAAAGAACAAAGTAGATAAGGAGACATACAGGTGTAGGAAAGGCCACACATGGGCTCAGTAAAACTGCTTCTAATACAGGCTCATGCATGTTACACTAACGTTTGACATTTAGGCCGAAGCCTCATTTTAAATTTCCTAAATAAAATGTCAATATCATAATATAAGTACTTTACATTCATTAATATTATGTAATTTTGCAGACATTATGGATGATACCTGACAAAATGTAATTCCCAGGTTAACTAGTAGTTTCTCAGACATGGCAGGTGTTCATTTCATTGCAGACTGTGGTTTTAAGATTAAATAATGACGTTTATGCCTATCATCTTGATGAGACAGTGATTTATATAGACCCTGTGAGGACTGAGGGAAGTGGGGGAGATGAGGAGAGAGAGGAAGCTGGGTTGCTATGGGTGGATAAATAATGCATGAGAGAGAGAGAGAGAGACAGAAAGACAGAAAGACAGAAAGAAAATCAGTTTCACAATCACTTACGTCGGCCAAAATAGAATAATCTAATTGTCAGTGTGGCCCCTGTGATGCATTATATAGAATTACTGCTTATTACCCCTGAAATAACTCTTTAAAAATGCTGCTTTTTGATGCTGTGAATACATGAATGATGACTACTTACTGTACAATAACAGCATACTCTGAATAAGAAAGCCTCAAACCAGCACTTTAACTGGAATACAGATGGATCTCTTCTGTTGGCTTTGAAATAAGTGGTATGATAACCCATTAGATAGGATATTATAAGCCCATAATAGTGACGTAAATGGCTACATGACTTTATTTGGTTTAATGATATGTTTAAAGGCAGGGTAGGTGACCTCGAGAAACTAGCAAGAGTAAACTAGATTTATTTAAATTCATCATTTATTTCATTAAAATGTATAAAAAATTACTTTATTTTAAGCATTATTTAATAATTATATTCCACTATTTCACAATAGCTGGTAATTTATTCAACACATTTCCAGGAAAATAATACAAAGTTAATTGATATGCTTTATTCCCATGTCTGCTGGTAAATAGATGATACATTGATGATAATAATTATATGCTATTTTAGCATATAATTATTGAATAATGTTTATAATAAAGTCATTTTTGATCAATTTTGAGGTAAATATTGGGGGTAATTTGGCAGTAATTCTGAAGAAATTTAAAATAGGTAACTTGCTAATTATCACCTAATTACCGTGAAATTTGCGGACCTGTAAAAGGAAGTGTTACCAAAAATAGTAAGTATTATAAGAAGGGAACTGAAACAGCCAACTAAGCAAAAATTTGGAGGTCCACTTTATTTTTGGGAACAAAACTTTTGCACATTCACCAGTCTGTGTCTACTGGAAGAGTAGTGAGCGCATGCACACATTTGCATGTAAATCTGCATGTGAAAACAAAACTGTATCCATTTTGTCACATAGACACAAAGACAAAGATCTAGACTCACTCTCATGCAGTCACACAGATGTGCACACACAAACACACACACACACACACACACACACACACACACACACTGACCATCTGTCACCAGTGAGTGGTCAGAGGACGGGTGGTCCAGGAGACGTTAACTGTCCCGTCTCATGTTCCGAGAAAAGGATTCTGTTCCAGGAGTCCGGTCTTGCGGAAAAACAAGTGTGTGCGTGTGTGTGTCTCAGTCTTAAGCTTTCCATGCTTGTGTATGTCCCATGTTTATGTTTTATGATTGTATCTCCCATGCACACACGTGTATCCATCCTCAACATGTGAATTTTCTTTTCACCAACACCAACCAGCCAGCAGCAGCAGCACACAAACAACACTAGCAACGTGATCCACAGCCTCCTTCCTTGCGAGCTTTCCTTCTAATGCACTGCAATAGATGGAGAGGCATCATATGACGAGCCGAGGAAGCCCTTAAATTACTCTGAGAGCACTCACACCGATAACTGGCCGTGAGAGTGATATCATGTTGTGTTCAGAGAGCGTTGCAGTGCCAGTGGTGCATTCCTGTTATGTCGTGTATTTTGGTAAACAACTTCAGGTTCAACAAGCCAGCATCATTATGTGCAATAAGGGCTTCGGGCTAGTGAGTTGGTGCAGATATCCTTAATGTCGTTGTGTGCCTGCTGCGGGGATAAAATAGTTAATTTTGTGCCAGAGTGAACCTCAGATGGGCCAGATGGCAACGAACCCCGCGTCTTCCCATGGGACTCCCTCATCTGCGCTTTATTGATCTGATCTGTCTCTCTCTTCGCTGTACACCCTCCCCTCCAGCCTCTCTGCACTAGCTGCCACATCTTATTGAAAAAAAGAATACGTAGTTTGATTTTACATTAGTATCTGGTCATTTTCTTTACCCAGAGGGTTGTTTTAATGCTTTATCTAATCGAATGAGACCTTTAACCTTTTCTTGCACTGCAAATACAACATAAATATACTTTAACAAATACAAATGTAATAACTAAAAACAAATAATGTATTTCTACTGCAGCTAAAAATGCTCTGAGATTTCTTCTCTGGACGCTGCTTTGCTCAATTCCCTCCAAAGCTTTCAATGAATGAATGAATGAATGAATGAATCTCCTCTGTTGAAGAACTTGTGACCTTTCAACTGTGACCTGACCTGAACCCAGAGACGACGCAAGTGTCGGTGTCATGTTTAAGGCGTGTGTGTGCACGTGTGTTGATATTCTCTGTGTGTATACAGTCCCGTCTGCACTTCCATTCAGCATGCAATTGTGTAAAACATGTTTGCTTGTCCTCACTGGATCAATACAAAAAAGTATTGATTTCAAAGTTTTTTGTTGCTGAAGAGAGACGACATTGAAGGGACTTTTTTTGGTGGGTGGGATAACAGGCCTTTTGTATTGATCAGATTTGGGCAGACACAGTTGGGTTTAACACACACTGGGATAAAAATGAGCCGCAGGCTGTCGACTGTCAATGCAGCCCATTATGCATTCAGAGACGCACAGATTTGGCCGATACGAAGCAAGTACATGCACTCAGAGATATAAAAGTAACCTGCTGATTTCAGACACAGACATCACAGAGGTAGAGGATGGTTTAGGTTGTATTGAATCAATGTGAAAGCTGACCCAGAATCTGTTTAGTTAGATCAAAATTAGAATTTTAAATGATGATTTTTCAAAATAAAAGTGTCTCTTCTCCTTAGATGACCTGGTTGTGCGGTGAAACAGCTGGAAGTTTCCATTTTTGCCATTAATGTATTATTTTCTTATGTTTTTTTGCAGTAAATATATATTCTAGTTCACTTTCACAGTTTCTAGACTCTCGAAAATGTGGCTTTTCGTGTTTGAGGATGATATTCATGTCCAGGTGTTTTGTTTTTATATTCAAGGTAATAATAATGAAACACAAAAGGACTATTATTATCCTCACATCTCTCAAAGTCATCATGACGCGTCTCATGGGTAATAATTAACACATGATTCTGGAGCGATTTAAAAATGTCTGTCACATGATGTCAGTGATATTTCCACCCTTTTAGAATATTAGTTTTGTATGTGATAAATAAAATGCAGCATGGAAAATCCCTGTAGATGAAACTAAACGATCAATGTCCTGCTCACGGATTTCAGTTGCCACTCTCACTGATGATGACTAAACCAATGCTGCCCCCTGCTGAGCTGTGGACGCCATCCTGTCAGAGACGAAGGCACACATCAGATTATACTAATTATTACAAAGTGTGGTGTTTGAAACATTTGATATCTGTATTTGCATCACATGTATGTGTCTTGGGTTAACACATGGCATTTTCCCCCAAAACATTAAAGCTCATGTTCTGTGAGTGTGTATGTTCTCGTAGAGATTCAGATCTGTGGCTATCAGCTTCTAATAAGGCTTTACATGGGGTTGTAATGTAGTTTGTCATGAATGCTTGATAAATAACCTACCCCTGCTTGATATATCAGCTTGAAGAGCTTAAAACACATCTGTCTATCTACTGTATCTATCAGTAGGTTTCTCTCCTCCGTTGATCACCTGACCTCTCTTGTCATCAGCCTCCTGCCTGCACAGCTGCTGTTCCTCTGCTCTGGACAGTTTTCCAGATGCTTTCTGCCGGATCGTTGCCTGTTTCCTCCTCTCACTACCTGTTGTGGATGTCCTGCCTGACTGCCTGCTGGTTTCTGGGGTTGTCGTTGCCTGATACCTGCCCGTCTGCCTGCGACCATCTGTAAGCATGATCCTAACCCAGTCAATTTTAACCCTTTCTGTTGCGTCAAGTAGTAGAAAGAATCATTCACTCAAAAGGGTTTGGTCAGCTCTCTATCTGGTATTTTTTCTGTCAGGACCAAGACAAATGATCTGTGCAAGGAGCGACGTGTGGACCGTACATGGGAGAAGTTTGCCTTGAGGGTTTTCTAAAGGGTTTATTTTGAAACAAACCATGATTGTTTCCTAAACCTAAACTAGTAGGTTTATTGCCTAAACCTTTCTGTCAGAAAGCCCTGAAGGCAACTTCTCCCTTGTGCATGTGGACCCCACTGATACTCTCTGACCTCTTTCCTGTGATAGTAGCTTCTTCACCTCTGGCTCCATCTGTCAACATCTTAAAGAATGCAGTCATGTGAAACAGTGCATGTAGATTTCCACATTGTGAGGCATTCCTGTGTTATATAAACTATCCTCACTAGCAAATAGTAGTTGTAGTTTGCTTATTTTTTCTCTAAAAAGTACAGACATATTAGCAGCAAAGTGTAATTATGTATCAAAACTATTAGTAACCTGTGTATTGTTTAAAGGATTCCTCACAGTGTTATCATATTTAACTAGGTTTAGGCAACAAAACCACTTAGTTAGGTTTAGCAAAAAAGATCACGATTTGGCTTAAAATTCGACCACCCCTCCTACCCGCACTATGTGTGTTTTTTTCGCTCTTTAAACTACATCACCACACCCTCCAATCACTTTCTCTCAGCTTTAAATTTTACATTAGCTGTGTTTCCATTCAATTGTCAAGCAAATTTTAAGCAAACATTTGAAATGTCACGAAAAAAGAAATGCAAACTGGTTTAGAGCGAATAAACTCAGCTACACCGTAGTTTGGTCTGAAGTTGCTTCTATAGGCTATGCATGGCTGTAATCTGTCAGTAAACAGAGCAGACGAAGAAGTAGAGGTTGCGAACCAAAAACAAAACAAGTCGCCTTGGCCATCTAACCATCTACGAGAGAGAAATGGAGAAAGGTCTTCAGGAATTTGTTTCAATTCGGCAAGTTGTAATTGTTCTGCTAGTATTGTTTCATGTTGTCTGGAGACGAAGACAAACATTTGTATGAATATCCGAACATCCGACAGTGGAAACAACTGATCAGTCATGTTAGTTAAATGTTTGCTTTGTTAGACTTTATTTGGCAAAGGCGTTTCCATAATCCATTTAGCGCATCAACTCTTTTATGAAAAAGACAAAAACCACCTCAAGCGAGTGTAAAAACTTTTTTCCGCAATTGAGGAAAATTAATCAAATTTTGCCATTTCCATATAGCTTTTCTAATGCGAAAAAATATGTAAAGCCCGGTGCGTCTCATGCTGAAGCTAAAAGGTCGGTATCACACACCAAAGGCCGTGACAAAGTGTCTGTATTTGACACCCTGGGAATGAGAATGGTGTCCAAGTACCATAAAATATAAATTATTCAGGTACAATTGCCCCAAAATTGTACTAAAATACAGCATTTGCACTACTGGTTTTATCATTGTAGAGATAAATGAATTGAGGTGTTCGCCAGCTGCCGGCTTTTTGTTTTTTCAATGATAGTTGCTTTTGTTTTGCTCATTTTGGCTTGCTGCCATGTAGTAGATTAAGCCTCTCCCTCTGTAGTGATATCAGTATATTCTTAAAATAACCCTGTGAGTCGTCATATCAGCACCGTTCACACACGGCTACTACGACAACGCCAGTTGTAGCTCCTCTGGCTGAAACCTCAGTGTCAAATCTCTTCCACTGTTGTTGAATTGTTGAATCATTTTATATTTGACTTAATTAACAGCATTTTTGCCATTTGCCTTTATTCCATTCTGTAATTACTTGCACATCAAACTGAAAACGGCTACCAAATTTGAATTACATGAAAGCCATTGAATCTTACTGAGAGAGCATCTGTGGCATGCTGCTAAAAGTGTAATTGTTTGACAATTGACTACTATTGTCTTATTGAAAATTTGACAATAGTGAAAAGGCCCACTATGGCCTCTTTTAACCATATCTTTCACAACTGAGCGGGAGCATCTACCTGTGGCCCCTGGCTGGGTGTGGTGAGGAGGTCAGGGAGTGGTTGTCTTTTGTAGGATAGCCCCTTGTGTGAGCCAGATGTGGACGGCTGATAGCATCCCTGTGCCTCCGGACGGCTTTTATCTCGCTCCTGTCCGAGTAAGGGAGGGGTGGGTTACTGTTGTTTAAGCCTCTGCATGTTGGCCCCTTTAAAACAAGGTCTGCGGTCAGAGGGTTTCCAAGTCAGCTTATACTGAACGGCTAATGACTCCTGAGCAATGCTGATGTCGTTGGGTAATATTAACTTTGGACAAGGGGTACCTCAGGGTGTAGGGAAGTAGACTATCGGTGCAAATAGCACCAGAAATGATTCTGAGTTTTATTATTAATCCATTAAAGAGGGAGATTATACGTGAAAATAACCAAACTATCTATAGTCAATGCTCTCCTATGTCCCCGATCACAACTTAGAAACTGAAGACTGAACAGAATAAACAATTTCAATAAATTCTGCCTATACAACTAATGATGCATCACGACTGAGCACGAAAGCTGCTGCTTTCCTCTATTTACAGTTTGTTTCAATACATGTATACTAAACACTTCTGTGCTTACTGTATGGAACTGAGGTTAGGTCAGCTAATCTAGATGTCTAGAACATTAAGGTACTTGCAGTATTTCCATTTTACGTCACTTTGTACTTCTACTTCCCTACGATTCAGAAGGAAATGTGCTTTATTGTACTGCACTGCTTTTATCTGACAGCATTACTCTACAAATTAAAATTAACATTATATACAAAACATACAATGAGCTCATAAAATATGACGCATTGTTACAGATTAAACTGTTCCTACCAGTATGCAAATAGTTAAAATTAGCTCCACCATGCATCAGTAATAATCATCCAACAATGTAATAGTATAATACTAACATGGTCATGCTTCTTTTACTTTTGATACTTGCCCTTAACCCCAGCAAGTGGAACGCATTGGGATGATAACGTGTTGCAGTGACACAAGATCATTCAAGGTTTTTGTAAAATGTGCAGTGACTCACAAGATGCACAGACTAAGCAACATGCACAGGTGTTCTTTGATATCTGCAGCCACATTTCTTTTGTAGGTTTTTTAATCAGATATCTATAAGAATGCACGTGGGTTTATATATGCTTTATATGGATGCATATATGCACCCGTGCTGGTGTAAAAGCATATATACAGCTCATGTGCTGTGATAATGTCAGGTAAAAACAGATACAACACACTGTGAAGATTATACATCGATCAGCCATAACATTAGGACAGCATGGGCACCCTAGTCTGAGGCTACGCAGCCCCATACACAGCAAACTGCGATGCACTCTGTGTTCTGACACCTTTCTATCGCTCACATCCTTACGCTTGCCCGTTTTTTCTGCTTCAAACACAAAGTTCAAAGTTCAAAATATTCACTTGCTGTCTAATATATCCCACCCACTGCCAGGTGCCATTGTAATAAGATAATCCATGTTATTCACCTTCACCTGTCAGTGGTCATAATGTTATGGCTGAGCGGTGTACATCGCCGGATGAAATGAACATCCAAGTTACACCAAAGGATGAAAAATTGGCTTTCAGAATGGTTAAATGTGTTGTTGTTTTTCACTTTAACAGAGCAAAAATGAACCAGAGTGTTTCGCATACATCTCTTTCAGAGGGTAAGCCACCTTAACTTTTTTTTGCCAGCAGGTTCAGTGTCCTACTCTAATGTACAGGTCATTAATAATGTGCTTCATGTCTCAGGCCTCAGTTTCAGGCAATGGACAGATACAAGATGTCGACCATCTTGAAGGGAGAGGAAGATGAAAGGCGTCTTCATCCAAAGTTTCTCTCTCCACCCCGGCGGCGTTGAAGGTGAGCGTGCAGGCCCGCCACTGTAATCCAAGTCTCTGTTGTCCTCACAAACACAGACAATAAATGCGATAAGACGCTGGTTGGATAATGACACAGTGCGACTGGTTTTCTGCACACACCAAGTCGCTGTATTTACTATCAATATTATGGGTGAGACTAGAACACAACAATGTGCGTGTGTTCGTGTATGTGTGTATGTGTGTGTGTGTGTATGTGTGTGTGTTGGTGTGTGTGCGTTAGTCCCACCCATTATCAGGCAGGATGCACCCGCACATATAGGCAGCTTTAAAGAGGTGGTGTTTATAAAGTCACGCTTTTTTGCCATTCTGGGGTCAGTCACTTGTCACTGCTGAGTGCCTGCAGGAGGTAAGTGTCACCTTTTCCTGTTGGAGTTATGAATGGTATTTGTGCAATGATACAATAATACAATAAATATGGGAATGTCTTGCACACTTACTGTTATTGTCTTATGGTCAATGCTGCAGTGGGATGATTTTCAAAGATTAGTGCAAAGGTTTTCTGTTTAGTCGTACTCAAGATATGTATGAACAAATCTTTGCAAACACTTTTCAAGAAAGTGTGCGTTGAATCTTCCAGATTTAAAGTGTGACAACTGAGGTGGAAATTTAACATTCATTACTAAATGCCTACAGCGATACTAATGAGGCTCTCAGTGATCCATTCAAACATCTTCAAGACTACACAGCAGGTCCAGTTTCATGTACTGGAGTACATAAGTGTGTGGCTCAAATTTAATCCTTCAATTTAGAGTTAAAAGAAGGCCTTACTTGTGTTTGAGTGATCAGTTAATAAAAACTCTCAAATTATTTAATGTGGAGGGAAAAAAAGTCTGAATTAGCATAAAATACTTGCTGGTGCAGTTATATTTTCTTGAAAAATGAAAATAAATGGTTATCGTCATACATGCTTATTAACGATAACCAAATTTTTTTTTCAAGCATCTATACATATATTTATTTCTTTAAGTGTCTATGTCTGTGTTATATGCATATTTGTCTGCAAAACCGAACCAATAAAGTTACAAATGTATTATCACCTCGATGCCATTTGAGACACACACACATATATTATTGCTGACACATCTGTACCAGTGTGTGAACACTGCACTGACATCTACTCATGTATTTATTCATTGTACATATAAAAACGTGCAAATTTGTACTTGATGATTCACACGCGCACACACACACACACACACACACACACACACACACACACACACACACACACACACACACACACACACATGCATGCATGCACTGTAGACAGTGTCTAGTCAGTCGGTCTAATCTGAATCTTCCACCCCTTTGCTCAGCTGTGTTTTGGAAATAAATCATTCTGTTGTCACACACAACTTCAGCGCTCCGGTCCAATCTGAGATCAAATGGACACTCTGCAGATATCTTACATAAGACTGAAGTCAACCTGAATCCATATTTCTCACATAATTTATGTCTTTATTATTGCAAATTTAAACATTCATTGACTCAGTTCATTCTTGTACCACTTTGAACAAGCAAAATTAAGCTGAAATACACCCAAACACACATTTTATTCAAACTTGAAAACGTGTGAAAATAAATTCAAAGATCATATTCTCAGTTGATATTATGGACTATGTTATTGGAAAAAAATGTCTTAGTGATGAAAAACAGAGTGTTTTTTAACTGGGCCCATTGTGTCTGTTCCAGCTGGCTGGTACGTCAACGCCAACACCTGTGCAGAGTGTCAGGTAAGGGACACACACACACACACACACACACACTGTATCTCCACTCCAGGCACACGACACGTATTGACAGTCAAAACATGTCCAGGCC
>CAKAKQ010028551.1:0-10454 GCA_916700675.1 Helicolenus avius
AAAAAGTTATTTTTATATAATTTTCGCTCTATCCTTACAGTATTGCATGAGAAAGATAATAACCTCCCCCTCAAGGTCTTAATGGCAAAGTTCCTGTCTTGCCAGAGAAAAACAACCAATCACAGCCGAGCTTGAGCCGGCCAGTCTCTGGGCAGCTGGGAATCACTCCAATCAAACTGTCAAACTAGGCAGCGTTGATCAAATATGAATCCAGATTGTGTTACTATGTCAGTCACCAGCGCTCTCTCTCTCTCTCTTTCAAGAGCTTTGTCTGCTAAATTGTAGCCTCAGCTATTTTGGGTATTCTGGTTCAGAGCTTTGTGAGCATTTTGATCAACTCTCTCAGGAGGGGGGCATCGTGACTCAGCCTTTTACCCACAGGTCCCAGTTTTGTGTGGTGAATGCCAAGGTCTGAGTAGCATGGGGGAGATTTCTTAAAATATTTACCTTTCAGCACGGTGTGAGTCACCAGAAGCAGATGGTGATCTCTGCACCTTAACTCCACCAGCTGCACATCGGTGGAGGCCGACTACTTGATTTTGTTTTTGAAGTTTTCTCTCTCTCTCTCTTTCCTCTGGAAACATTAAATGTCTTACTCTAAATTGCATTTTTCCAAAATAGAAGCCTTGAATTTAGTCATTGTCCTGTTTGTGTCCTGTTTTTCTGGAGCTTAGTGTCAATGACTCTAGAGTCAACTTTAATCTAACTCACTTTCAATTTACAAACTGGTCTTGTGCTTTATTTAAACTGACATAAACAGATTGTTGCAAGGAAAAGGTTACCATGTTGAGACTGTGGTTTATTTTATTTTTACAGGTCACCACAGGGAATCGCACCAAGCACTATGTGTCCTACCGGCGCAATGAGTTCGTCCAGATGAGGTTTCCAAAGTACGCCTTGCCAAAGGTAAAGCACATCAAAAATGATCTTTTTTTCATTGCTGATGTCACTTCAGACTAAATTTTGGGTATTTGCTGATGCACCGTTTTGTCAATGACACAATAGACTTTTCAACAACTCATATAGCGAAAGCCAAACACTAAGCCTACATGTAGGTTCAAACAGATCAAAATGTTGTTTTTTTTAATAGCAATTTTTTATATTGTTTTTTTTTTTCATAATCCTGAGGAACATCAGCTTTAAATGTTTCACATTGGTCTGTTTCAGAGGCTTTAAAGCACTAATAACAGTACAATTCTCACTCAAACAATGAACATGAATATTTGCAGAAAACACCAATTTCTGTTGGCGATTATCTAACATAGATAACTAAAGGGCTATCCATGCCACCAGCATTTTTAAAGTGTTTTTGAGCAGTTTAGAGCAATATTCACCTGTTCTTTCACAACAATGACCAGCTTGCTGTACATTATCCCTTACTTAACAACTTTACCAACCTTTACATGTTCCCCAATAAGCCAATACATGTAATTGAGGGTGAAATGCCTTTTCCTTCACTCACACCTGCAACTCTACAGCCCGCTATGTTCCACTTCTTTCGTTGGTGTCAGATGTTAGTACAGTACCTGTACCTGCATGAATCCTGGTAATGGCCTGATACACGATAGATCCTATTAAATATTCACCACAAAGCATTGATCCAGTCACATCCCGTCTCACTGACATAAGCAAAGACGATAAATGATCTCTACTCCAATACAAGACAAGGAACCTTTGCTGTCAGCGTTGGCGTCACAGGGGCCCGTTTTAGCGTGACACCAGCCTGAGTGCTATTGAACTGCACTGATTGAATGTATAGAGTCCGGGGAGACGTCTCGTGTATTTTTTCAGCCTTAAACTAAGAACAGAAAAACCTTTAAGACAATCACTGCCATTGACACTCTGTCAGAGAGGACTGTGTGGAGTGTGTTTTCCACCAACGCACACACACACACACACACACACACACACACACACACACACACACACACACACACACACACACACACTCTCTCCTGCAAATGTATTGAATTACTCTAGCTCCAGCCCACCACTTAGGAAGATCTAATGCCTGAATTGCTTGACTGCTTCAACTACAGTACTCAGTGATACTCAAGGTAGGTGAAAGGGATTGAATTGCGTGCGCACACACGCACACACTTTATTTCTCCTCCTCCGGCAAGTAGAGACAAAAAGGATCAATTTGATTAAGCGGGTAGTAAATCAGTTTGTGTGTGTGTGTCTGACCAAAATATAGTCTTAGACAACATCTAAACAGATGTATTCATAGAAGCGTGGCTCGGAAATACTTTTATTCCCAGGTCTCTAGGACCTTCGGAAAGGCACGTCCCCATTTGTCATGTTCTTGTCAAAGGTCCTGATTTTGTCTATAAACACGAATGTGTGTGTGTGTGTGTATATATATATGTGTTTGTTCTCTGTCTCTTGTCTCTCTACATGTGTCCTCTTACTTGGGTGAGCAGATAGGTCACACGTGGCAAAGCTTTTAGGTCTAGTGACACAGGGGAGAGAAATAGAGAAGGAAAAGAGGGATGGAATGAGAAACGAAAGGAGGAGAGGAGGCGAAAGTGTGTGTGTGTGTGTGTGTACGGGTGAGAGTGAGAGAGGGACTGTTTCGAGCACCATGTTTTTCCGCTGTGAATAATTGAAAGGCTGGAGGATGAAAAATGCAGAGGCCATCAGAGAAAGCAGTTTGCATCTGTCCTGTGAGACCTGACCCGAGTTATGGATTAAACACACACATACACACACACACACAGGACCCATAGACATGCAGCAGTTGGAGAAAAATTATAGTAGTTAGGAGTTTGGCGCCTTGTTTAAGGGCAACTCGGCAGTGCCCAGCTACCAGTCTAGACTTTGTACTTGGTCACTGCAGGATTTGAACCAATACATGCTTAGATAGGCAATCTCAATCTAGTGTACCAATAAAAACTACTATATGGAGAGATAATTACTGAATATAACCATACATAGCATCAAAAAAGGGGTTAGGTTTCATTAAAGGGATTATAAATTTAAAAGTGACATATGCAAAATGCACATTTAATTGGCTTTTCAACATAAATGTCAATGTCAATCGGTGTCCCACAAGAATTTTCTTTGTGTTTCTACAATTTCATTAGTTTTCTCTTCTCTTCCCTCAACTGTTCTTTTATTCATATAAAATTATGCTTAGATACAAATAAAAAATGTATCACAAAAAAAACTATTCATTCATTCCCAACACCACTGATTCAGAAAATACTGACTGTCCCTTTTTTGACCCCCATTTCTCCATCTCTCTCCTCCCTCCATCCCTCCATCTTTCCCCACAGGATGTTCAGATAGTGAGTACGGATGAGAACCATGTCTTCCTCGCCCTCCAGGAGTGGTACCAGTCAGACACATATAACCTGTACCAGTCTGATCCCCAGGGCGTCTATTACTCCATCGTCCTGGAAAATGTTCGCAGCACCAAGCAGCCAGAGGAGAATGTCCTCATCGACATACTTGAGGTGAGGCGGGGCGGACGAGTGGAATGGCATAACTAACTCCCAGTTGGGTACCTGGGAGGCTGAGCACAAATCTGAAGATATTTTCAAAATCGGTCAGACCTCTTATCATACTATATCTATTTAAAGGGCATATGGGACTATTTTTTTTTTTTTTTTTTTTTTTTTTAAATGGTAGAAAATGTCCTAGAATAAGTAGTAAATATATAAATAAAAGTTGCACAGAACTATTATATGTCATACAGCTGGTGAAAACATTCGCTTGAGGAGCCATTCTCCATTAGTTTCAATGCACATTAAGGAAGTATGTCTGTTTGCTTCTATGAAACCTCAGAACATGCTTTTTTTAATGTAACTACAGACTCTCAAATGCATATAGGAACCCCCCATCTCTCTCACACACACACACAATAAGGGCACTGAGAAGCTGTATTTACTAATATAGGCCTTTGATATAGGTCTTGAACTTTTAACCTACCGATCCGCTGGGGTCTCACGACTCGGGCCGGAGGACAGATGGAGAGAAAATGGCTGACAAGAACAAGTACAATGTACTGCAGGTAATTGAACTATTTCAATCAGAAGATGTGGATATGACACAAATGTTCATCCAACCACCTGACGAGTGCGAGTGGAGACAGTGCCGAGGATAGTATTGAAATGTGTGTAGACGGTGGCGCTTTGCAACACTTCCGTTCCTGATGTGAACCGGGGGTTACCCTCTGAAGAAGTGCGATTATGTGTCCAAAATATGAATATACATGTATAAATGTCTTTACCTAAATGGAGAAGTGTTGATCTTGAAACTCCCATGTTAGTCCTGCCCTCTTTTCAACCTATATATAAGCGAAGGACATGAAACAAGTAGATGAGGAAGAAGGAAGAGAAGAAGTGTTGGAGGAAAAAAAGAAGAGGCAGTGGACCATGGAGGCAAAGGCCCTCACTGCAGAACTAATTCCTTCCTCCTCTATCATCCCTCGCTTCGGGCTGCACTCCCATCACATGCTGTAGATAGAGACAGAGAGGCGAACAGTACACAGAGGACGGATAAAGACTTGAGGCAGAAGGAGCAAAAAAATTAGAAGAAGATGAAATGCTGGAGAGATGAAGAAGCGGACACAGAAAGGAGAGAAGCTAGAAAGTCCAGAGAGAGTACAAGCTTATGTACTTAATTACCTTGTTTTAATCTATAAGCATCAGTGCTATAGATAGAAGCTAGGGGAGTCTGCAGATGGAGACACGGGGTTGTAATGTACAGTAAATCAATTGAGCTGTTCACACGTGCTTTAAGAAATGCTTTACTTTCCTCACCCAGGTTGTGCTGCAGCACCTCTTTTCACCGTCCGTCTGAAATGTTCTGTTTGAGCTCCACCAGTGGCCACTATTCAGCTAACGTTACATGGGACTCACTTTAAATGAGTAGTTCAGATAATTCTTTGCAAAGTTAACCATAGCTTTTCCACTTCGCTTCCCAGGTGCGTGGAATCAAAGGAGTCTTCCTGGCCAATCAGAAGATCGATGGCAAAGTGACAACTCTCATCACCTATAACAAAGGACAAAACTGGGAACCCTTGGCCCCGCCTGCCACTGACATGAACGGCAAGTCGATCAGCTGCAAAGCAGTAAGTAGTGACCCCGCAAAATGTATTTAATCTACTACCTGAGATGAAAAATGTTATGACCTCAATAGAGCTACACGTGTGATACATTACTGTAGCTTTAAAGTGTATGTTTTGCAATTATTGTATGTCCACATACCAGTAACAACAAGTCAGCTTCAAATAGAGTGAAACACTCAGCTAATGTGAAAGGAATCAGGAATCTTATTGGCTAAATAAAGCTGACCAGCTGATCAGTTAACAGCCAATCATAATGGTGTACAGTAGGGTAGACTGGGGTAAGTGTCTTTCCCCAGTGTGTTGCCTATTTCTCTTCTAGTATTTAGTGTAATTTAACTGTCCCTGTGGTCACTCAGTGAACAGTTCTAGAGATGTCTGTTCAGGCCGACCTGCTCGGCCAGTCTTCCCTTGAAGGCATCCATACGACAAACCACCACGACAATTTGCGGAGCCTTCGCGCACCATGTGAAAGCCGTGATGACGTAATTTTCTGGCATGCGCACCTCGAGCCAGCTTCACTACAGCGACCATAAACCAGGCTTTAAAGGGACATCTTCCCTGGGTTATGGAGGACTTTATTTTATCAAGATTTTACATGTAGTTTTAGTTACCCTATACATGCCCTAAACCTGTCAACCTATTTGTTCAGAATGCCAACACAAAGTAAGAGAAGGAAGGAAGATTGTTGTGCTTTGAGGAATAAGATCCCGCCTTCCAATCTTCTTGTCATAGTTGCAACTATGGGGCTAAAAGAGCAATGAGTCACCCGCAGCCTGATATCCATACCTCACAGGGAGATACTGTAGAGGGAGAGCAAGTCTGATCCTTTATTTGAACCATCACTCTCGTCAGCTGACAAATTTGAAGGGAGCACACAGACATCAGCTCGAGACTTGTTTACCATCGCTGACTGCTCGCTCTTTGGCCTCATCCATAACTCAATATAATATCCTGCAAAGAAAATCAGCTCTCCTGGAATCACGTCTTTGAGTCTGTCTTTATTTCAAAACATTGGCATCACACACTTCACCTCACTGACATTACAAGTCACCGAGCTAGACAAAGATACTAGACGTACTATTTATCGTGTCGTTGTATCAGGCAACCACGGTCAGCCTTTATTCATTACCGTACCACCTGACACGGACTGGCTGAGTAATGACTTCTTGTAGGCACAGAAGCAGTTTGAATGAAGTGTGTTCGAGATGAACGTGTATAGCTACAATCTGTATTTAATCCAGTGTTGACAAGTACCACAAAGTACTGTAAACCACAAAAGACAAAGAGGTATTTAGTGTCCACCTTGAAATGAGATCGCGCTAGATGTGAATACAGAATTCAGAAAATGGTTACTGATTGTCCTATCGCAACTACGGTTATGATACGAGTATCATACTGGCCTTTGTTGAATGGACCGTCTTCAGCTCTGCCCATTGAGAATAAAGCAGAGCAGCTCTGCCTCTGACAAATGTCTGCATTGCAAAGTCCAGTCTCATTCTCTCATTTGAAATTAAATAGCTTCCATTACATCTTTCCCCAAGTAAATGTGATTAAGAGCGCCAAATCCCCCATACTGAGCTGTATTTGCAGCAGGATTATCAGGTATCTGCGTGGTAAGACTCATTAAACAGGACTGTGAGTGTCTCCAGTTTGCCTTCCATTTCACTGAAGTGATATTATTTTCTCGTATTAAAATTCCTTGTTACAAATCCAATGTGAAACAGTATATTAGAAAGTGGAACAGTGTATATGTACTGTGGCAGAATTACATTAAATTCTCTGTGTGTGTTTGCTGTTGTGCAGCCGGACTGTCACCTCCATCTCCACCTACGCTGGGCGGACAACCCCTACGTGTCTGGGACTGTCCACACCAAAGACTCTGCTCCAGGTCTCATCATGGGTGCTGGTGAGTCTCCAGATTATTTATTTATTTTTGACTACATAACCTTCTCCCTGATGTATTGTAATACATGTTTTGAGTGCTAAGACTTGAGGCTTACTTGTGACTTTGTCCCACCTCTAGTCTCCTCACATCTCTTCTCTATATGTTCTTCCCTCTCTTTTTTGAATCTGTGTTGTTTTTAATGTTGTTGTTGTTGCATACCTAACATTTTATTCCTCATCTTTCCTTCAGGTAACCTTGGCTCCAAGCTTGTAGAGTATAAGGAAGAGATGTACCTCACTCCAGACTGTGGGAAGACGTGGCGACAGGTACATCCTGTCCTTCCTTGCTTCTTCTTTGCTGTTCCACTCCTAACATTCTCCACGCTATCATGAATGTTGCACAAAAAATCAAATTTGATATCTGTCCAGCTTTCGTTTACACCAAAGTATGACTTGTACCATATGTTAACTTTAATGTTTTGTTTTTCAAGATGAAGATTTTCATGATTCAGATGTAAATAAGTTATAACATTAGTAATATCATTTCCATTTCATTTCGTCCCCCCAACCTTTTTATGTTACTTCTTTGAAGGTTTTCGAGGAGGAGCATCACATCCTGTATCTGGACCATGGTGGGGTCATTGTTGCCATCAAGGACACCTCTATTCCCCTCAAGATACTCAAGTAAGATTACTTTTTCAGTATGCTACCATGTCAATCCTTACTACTGTAACACATACTTTAACAGGGTGAGATCATTATATTTGATTTTTATTTTATTAAAACCATTTAACCTCTGATCACTCCAAACTCTTTAAAGGTTTAAATCGACCAGGGTTTGATAAATGGTCAATTTCCTGGGAGTGTGTTGTTTGTAATATAGGCCTAGTCATTACTAACTGTACTGCAAGGCTGTTTAGCGGCCTCCAACTGAAGTGACTTTTGGGTGATTGTGAACGTTGCCCGTTTCTCCACAGGTTTAGTATTGATGACGGACGGACGTGGATTGTTCACAACTTCACCAGCACCTCTGTGTTCGTCGATGGACTCCTGAGTGAGCCAGGAGACGAGACCCTCGTTATGACGTGAGTGAAATCGCAATTTTCAAAAAGGGAAAATGTTCAATTTCAGGACTGCGGTCGGAAAAATAACATGAAAGTTCAGCTGAATTCATCGTAAACGGTCTGAAAACTTTAAATCCCCTAGAGAAACACTTCCAAATCTGAGTTTTTATTACAGTATGACTGTAAATTATAACATATTGAATTGAGAAATTTCTGTGGAATCGCAAATTAAACAAACATTATCCTCAGCCAAGGAGGGGCATCGGTCAAATGAACAATCTGATTCACAGTGTTGCGACTACTACTGCCACAGTAGGCTCCCGTCATGTGTGCCTTGGGCTCACCAAGCTCCCGAGAAAGGATCGGGATGATGAGACTAAATTTTGTATCTGTCTTCTGTGTATCTCCACAGTGTGTTTGGCCACATCAGCTACCGGTCAGACTGGGAGTTGGTCAAAGTGGACTTCAGGCAGTCTTTCCCCCATCAGTGTACTGAGTCTGACTACGAGACCTGGCAGCTCACAGACCTGCAGGTAATGCACACAATACAGTACATACACGCATAATTACAGTACATGTGTGCCATTTTGAAACTGAATTCTCATTTCTTCATGGTCATCCTCAGGGAGAGAAGTGCATTATGGGTCAAGAGCGGAGTTTCAGGAAAAGGAAAGACACAGCGTCTTGTGTCAAAGGGAAAAGCTACACTTCAGCTCTCATCACCAATCCCTGTCAATGCACAGAGAAAGATTTCAACTGGTGAGAACTCCACACATGTAGAAAACACTGAACAGACTGTATTCATATAAGTATTTAATACTGTTATCAACATGGGAGTGAGCAAATTTGCTGTATTCAAATGTATATGTATTATTGGAAATCAATTTACAACACAAAATAAAGACAAATATTGTCCAGAAACCCTCACAGGTTTAGCATAAAAAAATGCTCAAATCATAACAAGGCAATGCCAGTTTTTCCTCGCCAAAATTTAGCGTAAGTTTGGAGAGTTATTTAGCCTCCTTTGCAACAGGCTTGTAGGATATTTAATAATCAAGCATTAATAAATATCAAAATATGTATCTTTAATTAATTGAATATATATAATGTGACATAGATGTAATGTGTTAATATTAGAGGCGTTGCCAGGCATCATTTTTTAACTTTAGACGGCATCAGACAAGCTGTTTCCTGCTTCCAGCCTTTTTGCTAAGCTAATTGCCTCCTATCTCCAGCTCCGTCTTAAGACACAGATATGAGTGTAGCATTATTGTTTGTCGCAGATTTAATAATAAATCATTAATTAATATCAAAATATGTATCTATAATGAATTACTCTAAATGATTCATCATAAACCCATTAACTGTCTTAAAAGGTGAAGGAGAGTGACGGTGATTAGAATAATTCAACCAGGCGTCATCCAATTTTGTAAAAAACAGGGCAAACAAAAAAAGATTTGATATTATTCAATAGAGTCTCATAATCTCAGGGTTGATACAAAGTTCTTGGGCATAGTGTACAGTGATTTAATCTGTTTTATTCTATTTTTATTTTTGGTACCAATGAATTCCTTAGGTGTTCTAGTTTCAAGTTGTGTTGTAGGTCAATACGTCTACTCATTATTTGCACTATTGTTCAATCATATACGTGTGTTTGTGGTGTGTGTGTGTTTGTGTGTGTGTGTGTGTGTGTGTGTGTGTGTGTGTGTGTGTGTGTGTGTGTGTGTGTGTGTGTGTGTGTGTGTGTGTGTGTGTGTGTGTGTGTGTGTAGTGACTATGGTTTTGAACGGTCCTCCACGGAAGGCAATCACTGCTTCGCTGACTTCTGGCACGATCCAGATTCACCACCCGAAGACTGCCATCTAGGACAAACCTACATGTCCAGCACTGGGTCTGTGCACAAACACCTTCTTTCTCTCTCTCTCTCTCTCTCTCTCTCTCTCTCTCTCTCTATCTCTCTCACTCGCACACACAGACTTAAAAGTCTCTCAGAAGTTTCAAGAATAAGATATAATTTCAAGGTCATGTTCATTATTCTTCAACTTCCGCTCATCACGCTACACGAGATTGATATTGATCTTCTCATCTGACTCAAGAAGAAAAATCTTCGTTTCTTAAATTGTTGAACTCTTCCTCTAAAGCGCCGTCCTCTGCTGTGTTTCAGCTACAGGAAGGTGATATCTAACATGTGTGAAGGGGGGCTTAACAAGCAACAGAGCACCAAACAGCACAGCTGCCCTCTGCTGCCCCCTAAAGGACTACAGGTCGGCATCAAAGGACAGATGTTGGCCATGGCGCCTGGTGATGACATCACATTCATTGTCCACCAGGAACAGGTACAATGAGAGTTGTCGATTCATCCTTTCCTTACCTTCCTTCCATTCAATTTGAATCTGCTAAAAAGTCCTCGTTCCTTCCTACCAGGGCGACAG
>CAKAKQ010028560.1:0-12263 GCA_916700675.1 Helicolenus avius
AGGGTGGCGTCAGTATTGGCTCCGCTTCTGCCATTTTACAAACAGCGTGGGGCGTCAGTATTGGCTGCGCTTCTGTTTATAGGTGTTTGTGGGATTAAGATGGGCACTTTTCAATGGACACTAAAATTCACAGTGAAACTCACTGAGTTATATTTTAGCTAACTGACCAGATCTGACCTTTTTACACATAACAAACATATCTTGCAAACGGTATCAACAGTTCCGTTTGACACTTCAACACAGATGACTGGTAGCATGACATCATTGCGTGTAAACTGACGGGAACAACAGAGTTTCACTGACGCTTCATGTAGCTCTCAGTGGAGCGTGTGTGTGTGTGTGTGTGTGTGTGTGTGTGTGTGTGTGTATTTGCATACCACGCTGACAGGCGCCAGAAGCAGGGTCTGACTGGAAAAGCAGACACATACTGAGTTTCTGTAGAAAACCACAGCAAGATGTATTCAGATACGGGTGCCTGAAAGAATTGGTGAGAGGGAGAAATACAGAGTGAGAGAAGATACGCGCAGATACGTAGAAAAGACAGTCGAAACAGAGCAGGAAAACTGCAGAGAATGAGGGCCCCTGAGAAAAATAGAGCACCAGTGGTGGAGAAAGTATTCAGATTCTTTACTTAAGTAAAAGTACTTAAACCACACTGCACTCAAGTAAAATGCCAGCATTGAAAATATGACCTAATTAGAAGCATGTAGGTATAATAAGGAAATGTACTTAAAGTATTAAAGGACTACAACTGACTGACTTACAACTTATTTTCATTATGGATTAATGTGTTGGTCATTTTGAATGAAAAGTGAACTGTGAGACACAGGACAGGATGTGCCTTTACTTAGTCCTTTCAAATATGCAACACAGGCACGGCATGGTTCAGTTTCATTACAGCTCAGAGCAGGGGGGCCTAAAGCCTACAGAGTCAACCACCTTTATGACCACACTAACACACACAAAAGCACAACACACACACACAAAAGCATATATGCTTACATACGCAAACACACGCACACACACACACACACACACACACACGGTAGGCTTTGAAGCTGCAGATCCGTTGCTCTGAGACCGACTCACTGCTGAGACGACGGGCTTATTGGAAAAAAGTACAGAGGGACTCAGAAATGACAGATGCCTCAGTCGAATTATCTGTCTCATTGTTCAATGTGCGCCTACAGGGAATGATAATAAGAACTCAACTTCCTGAGCCACCGTGGTTTTAACACACACACACACACAGCTACACTGTTCATTGGTGTGTGTGTGTGTATATATATATGTGTGTGTCCTCAGGTTATCCTGTAACACTGTACCTGTTTCCCGCACAGAGGAGCCCTTTGTGTTCCAGAGGCAGCCTGTAGAAACCAGAGGACGCTGGAGGGAAGAGGAGGTGAGGAGCAGAATAAAGGAAGGATGAGACGGTAAGAAACGAGGAAGGGGAGAAGGATGGTAACTATTTACTATTTATAAAACCCTTTTCAAAACTAAAGTTACACAGCAGAGAGACAACAGAAATCAGCCACATGATTCAGTCTCAGTCAATGATGATCTCCCAAACCTTCATATTTGAATCTCACATTAGTTTTCAAGCTACACACTGTATTCCAAATATACTCTGAAGGATCAGGGGGGAGAGCTTAGCCACATTGGAGGTAATGAGACAGCAGTGCTATTTTAATTCTAAGGGGAACAAAAAGCTATATCGTAAAGCTGTACTTAATGTCTTGGCTGTATCAGTGGTGCAGTGAGAGCGAGAGAGAGAGAGAGAGAGAGAGAGAAAGAGAGAGAGAGAGAGAAGTTTTCATTTCATAAAGCTACAAACTAACTCTCTCTCTTGTGGACCTATGCCAAGGTAGCGCTCAGCCATATCAGCAGAAAACGTCCGTACTGCTTTGTTAACTGCTCTCAGCGTAAATATAAAGCTAGAGTTTCTTTTTAATGCCCCACACTGGCGTGACTTGACGCTCAAGGCAAAGAGTTTTCTGTCAATAATTGAGGCTCATCATGTGGATTGCCAGCTTTGGACAGATTGCTTAGTTTTCCCCCTACAGTGATATGAAATTCCATCAAGTCAACATTCAGGCATTTAGCTGTATCTTTGATGAGAGCAGAATAAACTATTAGTAGGGCTGTACATTTTTTTTGTTTGTTTTTTTACATTCAAAGCTTCTACTGAGGTTTTCGAATGAAGCTTCAAATGTCTGGTGTCATATTTTATATTTACATTTTATCACAACACCCTGAAAAATGGAGAAAGAAAATAGATTTTTTTCTTAATGTAGTTATATAAATGTAATTGATGGTGCTGTGAGATTGCTGCTAGACCGCTGTGCACCTGTCTGCCTCCCTTTGTGTGCTGAAAGCGGGAGAGCAAACCGTTTTTGATAGCGGTAAAAATGTTGTTTTTGAAAGGCTAAACGACAACAAATATGGATTGAAGCAGAATATTTCGTTTGACAAAAACGTGAATTTTGGAAATGATTACATCTATCTTTTTTCATTACATTTTTTCATTACTTTTGAACTTTACAACGCTCTGGAGTTATTGGAAATGTTTGGATCACATGAGTCTGAAACCAACCAAAGCAACCACCACTATATTAATATTAGTATATTATATTGATTAAATAATATTTGTGTAGCCTTATCTTTATCTGCAACTGTGCAGAAATACCGGGTTTAAACAGAATGAATAGACATGCTAAGAAAAGCTGCGCAGCATTTGAATGTTGATTTAGAATTTGATTGTCAACGTTATTATGAATGAAGCTTAGAAGCTTCAAACTCTTCAGTACAGCCCTAACTGTTAGCATTGCTGTTTCTTTAAACTGCATTAAATATTGATTTTATTTTATCAACACAACCTAACAGAAAGAATCAGTGGTTCAGAAGAGAACACAATCTATTATGTGATAATGAAATAAAATGAAGTTTATTTCTCTTTGTATAATTGGCTGCGAACTGAGCTTAAGAGTATAATTGCTTCTGCCTATTTAATCAAGTTAGACATTTAAGGATTTAAATGTATTATGAGCAAGGAACGTAATTGGCAAATCAGCATTAAAACAGCAGGCTTGTTTAGAAATATGTTTGTATTCCCACCATGTGGGCTAAACACTTAAGAGACCTCTAGTTCCACAGTGGCATGGGCTCGGCAGTAACAAGACATAAAAGGTGGAGCTAATTTAAAAACCTGATACCAACATCAGGATTGTTCCATCCAACCTGACAATGTGCCAATGCAAAGGAGAGAAAACATACTCTCACACAAAAGTAAAACACACCAAAAAAACACACCAGTTTGATGCCGTGAAACTAGAAGACTTTCCGCATGATACTGAAACCAAATCAAAGGATGGGACACTTGATGTTGACAGTATTCCTCAACTCACCTAGCTTATTTGCAAAGACAGGCATAAGAGACGGAAGCAGGGTGAACTGGCAGGATAGGATGGAGTAGAAGTACTGCAGTATCTGAGGTTTGGGTGCATGCTCACACATCCTCTACACACACACACACACACAAACACACCGACAGAAAATCACTGGCAAACCACCAAAACACAAACTGTGAACAATTTCTTTTTTGTCTGATTGATTTTTAGCCTGAATAGAACCAAGTTTAGAAAAACACAACATAATGAAACAATTACCAGCGCTACTGCAGAGGTACTGATCGATAGACTCAGATGTTCAAGTGTACACAAAACTAATGAAGACAGACGCTGCGTGGCTGCGCTTGTTAATAAAGTAATTCAGAGAAACAGCCAGACAGAGCAAGGTTCATCATGTTCACCTATTCCTCAGAAAAAGTGATGTGGTGGCGAATCACAAGATCCTTTTCATCAAGTGTATGGTTGCAAGTGTGTCTGACAAAGAGATAGAGGGTTGAGATAAGAAGAGATGTGTGTGTGTGCTTCCAGCTCTCACAATGACGGTGGGTATCCAGACGAAGTCGCAGCAGCGCAGCAGACACTGACACAGAGACTCCAGTGAGTCCTGAGCTTGGCTGTGTTTAGATGGAGCTGTGAACGTGTTCTCCTTCAGAACAGGCTCTGATGCACACTCCTCGGCCAACCTTGGACGCACACGCATAAACACAAACACGGCCAATCACATACAGACAAGCAATGACGTAAAGAACACAAGATACACTGGTACTGTACTGCACTCTGGTACACAAGCATACCAAGGACTTCGCTAAATTTCCTCAGCTGTATTTCAACTGAAACATTCTGCTGGTGGGCTGAAAATATCAATTTCGATGACTCCACTAATATTCACAAATATTCAATATTCACAGTTGATTCAAATCAATACTCTAACAAGTTGATTTTTTCTAATTAATATGAGAAAAGAAATCCTTAAGCCATAAGGTAGAACTTGACTCTTAAGATGGTTTAAATGTAGGATTGATCATCAAACTACGAAACAACTGGACAATGTGCTGACCTGCACGCAGCCTGAAAACAGACCAGGGCCTGGAGCAGAAATTTTTCAGACTTGGTAGTCTGGTTGTTGGGGTCAGACCTCTTCAGACTCCTCTGGAGGATGACAGAGAAATATGGGAAAAACACAAGAAACAGGATGGGAGAAAAGAGATTATCATCTTATCAAAGCACGTCATCCAAACAGATTTCCTCAAGGGAATCACTAAAGACGTATCTTAAACTATGAAACTGCTCCATTGAAACGGACACAGACAATCCTTCTGTGTAGGGATGTCTCGATCGGGATTTTTTGCCCCCAATTCGAGTCATTTAATATCGAGTATCTGTCGATATCGAGTCCCGATCAGATACTTGTACTTTCCAAGTTAATACATCTGCACAGTGCCCACTTCAAGTACATTAAAGTTATTAAAATGAATCTAATAAAAAACAGCTCTGCAATGCATTAAGAAAGAAAAGCAGGCACCCAAGCTGTTACTTTATATTTTTATGAGATAACAAAGTTAACGTACTAAAACAACAATGTATACGGCTCTTTGCGATTCCACTTAGTGCAACATTGGTTTTCATTTGGTTTTTTTTCAACAGAATAACCAAGTAAACAAACTAAAAGACGTCTCTATAAATAGCTCGTATCAATTCCACTTAGTGCAGCGAACTAGAGCACTCAAAATGAGTAATTTAATCACAATTCCACTCTTACGTGGTGTAATAGCTCAAACACTCACAGTCACAACAAATAAAAATCATAATGCAGCATTATAGTAAAGCTACTATACTAAAAATGAACAACAGAAATCTTAACATGAACATGGAAAACACAGTTTCTACTTATTGGAGTAGCAGCAATAAAATCGGAATATCAAAATAACAAAATTGCAAGGCACTCTTTTTTTTTTTTTGATCAAAGAATGACGGTTCTTTTAGTGCTGTCATTGGAGCTGCAACAGGAGTTTCTCCTCTTTCTCATTCAGTTACACTCTTACTTTCACTTCAAAATCAAGTGCTGTGCTCTCCAGAAAGAACATGTTTAAGGACCGTTTTTGGCAGAGATCACATCAGCTGCAGTTGCAGTCACTGCCCTCGTCAGCTCTTCAAAGGGAGCTAAAAACCTCGACTGTCTTCTCCATTAGTGTCCACTGCTTCGCTGTCAGCGTAGCTTGAAGGTTGTGGTCAGCTGCATCGACACTGAGAGGCTGCTTCTGCTTCAGAAGAGTGTTGTTCCATCTAACTTGCACATCTTGCTGTAGGCGCTTCGCTGGCATTTTCATCTCAATCTGAATATCTTAGATGTGTATAGGCCTGTTGGTGAATGCTTAAAATGCCCTACAATCTTTCTTGCGTTAGCTGTTGTTTCTGAAGAAAGCAGACCCTCGTGTACGAGCTGAAGCTTGTGTGGGGATGCAGCCCTCGCTTGGTAACCCCATATCATCCATTACTTTTTTCATATTTCTTGCATTACACCTCACAATGACATGGACCTATTGCTTGTCTATTTCCCAATTGTTCGGTATCGCCTTGATTTTCTGTTTTTACAGCTCTGCTGTATGAGACCTGTTAGTAGTAGGATACAGGATGCAATACCTGCATGCTTTAAATCAAAGGTGGAGTCAATCCAGTGTGCAGTGAGGCTAAGCAATGACATCGGGCAAAAATCAGAACTCCAAATGTCTGTCACAACAGGTGAGTACCATGGCTCCAAAATACAGCGAAAACCTGTTCTCTACCACAGCGATGGGCTGGTCGTCCAAATCGATGAATTCCATTATCCTCCCTGTAATCTTTTCGGCCTTGTCGCTGTCTGAAGGTAATTTCTCTCTCCTTTTAAAAGTACCCTCCAGTGTGTGTTGCTTTGGTGCAGCCTTTGCCTGAGTTACCTGAGTGGACTCACTGTATTCCGTTGAGTGGGAGTATTTTTTAGGTGCTTTATCAAATTGGTAGTAATTAACGCAGCTCTGTTACCAACGGCTCCCGAAATGCTCACATTGCTGTTGGACTGGTTTCATTTTACTATTTAAAATATTGCCACACTGCAGACATATCAGCAAAGATGCCCTGAACAGTCTGATTTTAGCCACGTCCTGCCACAAATGGAGCTCTCTTGTCTAGGACACCTGTGTGTGTGACAACTGACGTAAAACAGAAAATCAGGCGTTCAAGCTCAATATAGCAAATACCAATCATTAAAAAAATGCCTTGTTCGGCATCCCTACTTCTGTGTTTCTTCAGTAAAAGGTCCCATTGACACCTAACCTTGCACGGCAGCTGGATTATCGCAATGTCACGAGATCACGCGAGAATCGTGGGATCTAAGGTCAAACGAAAATCCATCTTGTGAGGCTTCCAAGTAATGCGTTTGTGTCTGGCTCGCCAAACAACGGACCAATCAGCGTCCTGTGAGGAGCTACTGCAGCTATGGCCGTGGTTTAGGTGTGTGAGACGGTGAGACCCGAGACTACAGTACGAGACAACGCAGAGAAGTGACTGTTGGTTCTAAACAACAATGGCGGCTCCTGAAGAGGTTAGCGTAGAAGCTACTATATTAGAGCTGGAGAGTATTTCTTCATTGAAAGAAGAGCAAAGAACGGCACTGAAGGCGTGTTTCGCTTTCGTTTGATTGACAGATGGTTCATCCAATCACCTGCCAAGTCTTTTTTTGAAACCGTCTGCCCTTTTCCAAACAGTTTCCAATGACGGCCTCTCAGATGGTTCTGTGTGACAAACTGTCTGACAGGGTCGAATTAATAGACACCTGGTGTAAAGATCAATCTTAATCTTGCATCTGTATTGTGCCTCAGTGTGTTTAAAGTGAAAGTGATGCTCCAGTCTGAAATAGAAGGCAGCAAAGAGGGACAGCTATGAAATAAAAAACAACAGAAACAGACGATCAGTCCTTAATGGAAGAATGAAATACCACTTGATCGAATGTGTCAATAAAAGAAATACTGTGTGACATGTTGCTAGATAGCATCAAAGGCCGATATGTCAGTGTCGTTTTTAACAGCACTGATAACCACAAAAACACTCCCTGGAGAATCACAACTACACATAGTCTCAAACAGACTGCACAGACAAGTTCTCTTCACAACCAGTTCTAGACTTTTCTATCTTTATTTTCTATTAGTGGATCAAACATAAAGAAAAACCAACTCACAGAGCTTCGACGATGAGCAGGAGAGGGAAGGGCCAGCTCGAAGAATCTGTTAGTGATGGCCTCGATCAATCCCTCTATCTTCCCGTACTGGACTGGTCTGGACTGGTGGTTCAGTCTGGAGAATTCAGATATACAAAAGAAGGAAACATTTGACATTAAATCACTAGAGCTGTCAATCGATTAAAATATTTAATCACAATTAATCCCACGATTGTCCATAGTTAATTTTGATTAATTGTAAATTAATTTATAAAAAATTATCTGTTCAAAATGTACCTTAAAAGGGAGATTTGTCAAGTATTTAATACTCTTATAAACATGGGAGTGGGCAAATATGACAACAACAACACAAACAATGACAAGTATTGTCCAGAAACCCTCACAGGTACTGCATTTAGTATAAAAAAATATGCTCAAATCATAACATGTCAAACTGCAGCCCAACAGGCAACAACAGCTGTCAGTGTGTCAGTGTGCTGAATGACTATGACTTGCCCCAAACTGCATGTGATTATCATAAAGTGGGCATGTCTGTAAAGGGGAGACTCGTGGGTACACAGAGAACCCATTTTCATTCACATATCTTGAGGTCAGAGGTCAAGTAACCCCTTTGAAAATGGCCATGCTAATTTTTCCTCGCCACAATTTAGTGTAAGTTTGGAGCATTTTTTAACTTCCTTCACAACAAGCTAGCACCGTGGTTGGTACCAATGGATTCCTTAGGTTTTCATATCTTCACTCTAGCTTTAAAACAAGCCCGCTACAACCTACTGTAAGTTGGTCAGCTGTCACAAGTTACCGTAATGCATTTAACGCATAATGCGATTTTTACTGAAACAAATTTGCGTTAAAGCGTTATTATCGCGTTAACTTTGACAGCCCTATAAATTACACAACAATGTATGATTGTCTGTAAGATAAAGACTGTAGCAGAGAAGGACATAACGTGCATATCTGAGTGTGTGTGTGTGTGTCTGAACGAGTGGAACTCATGGTATGGGTTTGCCAGAGGCAAAGCTAACAAGTGTCCTTGAAAAAGCACCTACATAAATATATGCGTGTTTACTATTTACATGTGACATGTGCAGGTGTACGTATATACACGTGTGTACTGTATACGTGTGTGCTCATTGGTTGAGTGTGTGAGTGACTGACTCGTACCTGTTTGCAAGCCTTCACAGATTTTAATAAACAATCGTAACTTTGTCAATCGCTATAGCGTGTTCTTGACGACATGTGACTCATTTACAGGGCTACATTATGTGTGTTTGTGTATACCTGAACAAAGCAGACGCCGCGGTGGCGGCCTGTGTGGCTACCAGCAGACAGGAGGAGGAGACTCCACCTAACACAGCTTCTGAAACTGCCACAAACCCTGAACCACTGGGGAAGAGACGCTCGCTTGGGGGCTGCCTGTACACACACACACACATACACATAAAGACCCACCCCCAAAAAATCGATGTTGTAAGCAAACAATCAAATATTAAGACAGTTAAAAATGGTACAATGCTGTGTGGATCTTAGATGCGTCAGTGAGAACTAAACGTACAGAGAACAGGGAGCGCTCTGCCAGGGTTTTTTGCTGATATGATGATATTTTGACTTAGATGTCAATAAAGGCCCAACAAAAAACTGACAGTCTGTTCTTTTGCCTGATCTATCTGTTATTCTTTGGCTCGCTGTGCCAATATAAGGAGTGACTGTTTGCTGAGTCGCAATGAACTCGCCCTCCCTCGGTCTCACTCAAGTACACACACACAGACACTTATTTTCTCTCTTTCAGGGCAGGGACACATAATAAACAAAGAAGGCTGACCTATTGGCGTTACAAAGATCACCAGAGTGCGTCTCTGGTCTGTGACGCGGCACCACAACAGCTGTGGACTCGCTGCCTGTTGCCACAACAGCAGTCACATAGAACATCCCAAATAACACATGTATGCACATAAAGGTGCACATAAAGGTGCACACAAACACAAACACACACACACACACGCTGGTGCTTAACTATTGATACGAACACACACAAAAACAGCCACAAACAGGCATATGCACACACACACACAACACAAGCAAGAGAGCACTCATTCACACTGGTCCTCTCTCGCTCTCACACACACACTTTAGCTTGTTCAGCTTTTAAGAGCTCTGCTCTGGCTAGTTTTTTTACTGTCCCACTCAGCGTAAAGGACAAATTTCCCTTGCCATTTCAAATCTCTTATCCCCTGTATCATTGCCGTGTGACGGGGGGAACATTCCATTAAAATTATGTCAACCTTGCAGAAATATGACAGCGTTTTACTGGCTTGTGATATATTTTCATCTGCGAGCCAGCAGACAGTTAATTCAAATATAATTAAACTTCCCGGTGCACCATATTTAACACATTTTACAGGAGGTCGCTGCTGTGTCGATGTAGCTGGAGTTTGTTTACATGCAGTGGTGTAAAATTAGCGTAATTGTGTGTTGTTTTGGTGGTATTAACATGCATAAGCTTTACAGCGACTAGCTTCATTAGAACTGCAGTTATACAGTAATAACTTCTCAAATGCCACAAAATGGAAATACAAAGAAGAGGAATGTCATATATTGTAAATATTGCAATCATTTTCCACAATAAACACAATCAATAGGCAAGTTTTGCGAAGTGAAATAGATTCTAGACAATGGTTAAGTCACTGTGTCAATAAACTCCATCGCCCTTTGCATAATAATTATGTCAAAGAACACATCTTTCTTCAGAGGTCCGTGGGCTGTATTGTGAGACATGAATAAACTGCAAACTGTTTCTTCAGTTGAAAATATTTTCTAATTTTTCTGCTGAGAAAACATGTCTTTTCTGTCATTTTTCAATTTGTTTCAGAGTGTCAGAGGTGTCGGCAGCAGATATCTCAAAGCCTCATAAATAAACTCGACTTTGTTTTTTTTATTTTTGCTGAAATGACCTTTTCACATATATTGGTTTAATAATGATTTAATTTTTAAGGCAGGGTTGTCGATCTTGAGAAACTATCAAGTGTATACTAGATTTTTAAAAACGATCCAGCCGAAAAACCCCGCTCAGTGTTGCCAACTCTTTTCCAATGAAAGTAGCTAGCAGCATTAGCTACAAAAGTCCCTACATCTAACAAGAAAGTCGGAAAGTCTTCAACACTGAAAGCCTCCCTCCAAAGCCACTCCCCCAAAATTATCATTATGAACGTAAACACATCATAATAAACGTGAATGGTGCACATGGCTGTTGTTAGTACTCACTTAGCAGCATTTACAAGTCTCTGGTAACCGAGCAGAGTGATTGGACGGGTTTATTACAGTCCTGCAGCCACAGATACTGGATTTCTTTCTTTCTTTTCTTCAGAGCATTTGATTTATTGATTGCTGTCAGGATGTAATGACAATTTCAACTAATAACAACAAAACTGTTTCTAAAATCTTTACAAACTCTGCCTTTTAATACTTGCATTTGCAAGTAATCGAACAGGGACCTTTAGACGAAAATGTCAGCGTGGAAAACTGCTGCAGCTAACTGGGACGCCTTAATTAAAGCGTAATCATTTTTATTTGCTGCAGCTGTGTCTACCCTCCCGCGATGTGACGGTGCACTTTTTGGAAGTGCAGAGAAGCTGAGGTGTAGTGACATAATCTTTAGTTAGTGGTGAGCAGAGATCCTAAGTGTAGGGAGCTGCAAGTGTGGATGTGGAGGAAATCATTTTGCCACTGAGAAAAGAAACCCAAAACATTACAGAGCAGTCTCACCTTTCCAGTATCTCAGTAAGGAGCAGCAGGCCTTGTTTCGGCACGTCCAGGTTGGTCAGCTGCAGAGTCTCCTTCAGACTGCGCACTAGGGACTCAATACCTAACACACAAACACACACACACACACACACAATCATTTTGACAAAGCAACATTTTACCAGGCAGACAGAGACACATGTGTCTAATCTTGCTCAGACTGATGTCTACTACACTACAGGCTACAACGACTTCCTGCATTAAAATGGGTGATATGCTCATTAATGTAACACGTGCACAAAGCATCATCACACGCCAACACACACAATCAGTGGCAGTGGTACATCTTTCTAATTTACCGCTACGCAGAATCTCACATCAGATATCCTGTGTACTGGTAAATTAAATTTGTACAGCAAGTCTTTTTCAAACAAGTTCTCTGGGCTGGAGTGCTGCAGGATTAAACGCAGACAGTGGAACCTCAAATACATCACATGTAAGGGATAATGTACAGCAAGAAAGAAACCCCAACGGGGTGATACCGCATGTCGGTGGTCTTGCATCGCACTGAAGGGGTTTCTTTCACAAGAATGACCCTCTAGCTGTACGTTATCCCGCTTATTACACGGCTACGTACTTAAAAAAAATCAATCATTTGACACGAAAAAGGTCCGCCAGAGTCCAACATCAGAACTGCACCCATGGCAATGGGCTATTATACATTGCAACGGTCTGCTTTAAAGAAATAACAGACCGTAGAACGCCGTGATTGAACAATCAGAATCGAGTATTCAACAAAGCCGTGTAATAAACTGTATTCATTACCATTCATTAGGGAAGCAAAAATATTCTATGCCATTATGTGATTACTACTGGGTTCTGTGGCCATTTAGTCTGATATACTATATATG
>CAKAKQ010028563.1:0-10890 GCA_916700675.1 Helicolenus avius
CATGGACGGGGAGAACTACCTGCATCCAGAAGGCCCTCAGCTGGACAGCAGCTTGTTCTCTGTGGCCTCCTCTAACATGGAGGTATGCTGTGGGATTTTTTTTAGATGCCATATGCATTTTCAACATGGGTTGTTTTTTTCTCTTAGTCATGTCCATGTGCCTGCATTATATATTAGGGCTGTCAATCGATATAAATAATAATAATAATAAAAAATAACAAAATTAATTTGCAATTAATCGCATGATTATTGCGATTGATCGCTAATTAAGTGCACATTTTTAATCTGTTCAAAATTACCTTAAAGGGAGATTTGTCAAGTATTTAATACTCTTGTCAACATGGGAGTGGACAAATATGCTTGCTTTATGCAAATATTTCTATATAGCTTAAAATGGCTTTAAAATCGAGCTACAACATCTACAACATCCGAAAGATTGAATTGTGTTAATGCGTTAAAGAAATTAGTCGAATTAAAACAAATTTGCTTTAACGCATTATTATCGCGTTAACTTTGACAGCCCAACTATGTATACGAATGCATTTCAATTTATTTTTTGTCACTCCCAGATAAATCCCTTAAAGTAACCTGCGATAGTTTAATTTATTAATTTTGAATGCATTGGCCCTTTTCTTTTCACTTTCTCCACTATCTGATATCCAGCATCAGGCACAAGACACAACACCTCAAATATTTAAGCAATAGCTCACGACAGGTGATGAGCACTGCTCAATCCACTCCTCCCTAGAAGTTGACCTTAAATGTTTCCTTTTTGTAGCGAATTTTGGCAGCTAACTTTGTTACTGACAGACGCTGAGTGATACTGAAAGTACAAAGGAAGTCAAATGTCATAGCACTGGTATGTGGATATTATATCACAGCTATGACCCGTTTTATAATTACTGTTAAAGATCTGAGCACTGGTGTATGTGTGTGAGAATAGGAAGTGGCCCTACTTGTGGTATTACTTGCCCGGGACAGCTGCTTATGAATTATTTGCAATTCCCATTTAGATGAGGCCAAATATTAACGTGTCATGTCATCCAAATTTTCTCGCTTATCTCCGGTGGTATCCGATGGTGTCCATATTGTTTAGTTGTTTATTTTGAAGTTATCTGCCCTCTGAGTTTCAGTTTTAATTGGAAATGATCTGTACCAAAGAAATTGTCCCAATGGTCTTATAATATAAAATTCCATTCAGCTTTACTGTAATGGAGTAGCAACAGAAATACCAGAGAATTTCCCAAACTTTCAGCTCATAAAACTGAAACTATCGACCTGTCTAGATACCACTAGGGATAAGTAGTGAAAATATGGCTGAACTGACTGCTTAAAGGCTTACACAGTTACACTGAAACAAAATTAAATCAACGTACTCTCTGTCATCAATTACATGTGGTGTGTAGTTTCGAAGACCATGTGGAGTGAAGATATGGTTTGATGTTATTATGAACATCCTATATATAGTTCACTATTGTTAAATGAAGCTTGATACAAGGCCATTTTTGCTGTTAATTTTGACAAAACATTCATCACTGAAGGGATGTATACATAGAACCTGCTCTTTTTTATAATTATGAGAAAGCTCTAGTGCACTTAAAGGGATAGTTCGGATTTTTTGAAGTGAGGTTATACAAGGTGCTTATCCATAGTCAGTGTGTTACCTACAGTAGGTGATGGTCGACACGCACCCAGTTTGGAGAAACAGGCAGGAGTACCAGCACAGAAGCAAAGCAATGTACTGCTGTGGACGGGGGCAGCAGCGAAACATATTTTAGCCACATAAAGGAAAGGCCCATATAAAAAAGTCCATATCACTTTAATTATAAGCTATATTTAGAATGTTTTCACCACTTTACCTTGCTGTCAGAAAGCCCTTTACAATGGGGAACTAAAACCATTATATCCATCTATGCTCAGGGAAATTACTGTATTTGTCAAAAGGAGTCTTGTGGCTTTGAAGAGAGCAAAGATAACTGCATTACTTCCCCATCGAAAAGTGCGGTCTGACGGCAAGGTAAAGCAGTGAAAATATTCCGAGTGTAACAAACACTCCAACTGATATAGATATAAGAGATGTTTATGTTTTTTAAGATGTACAGTGTTATATTTCGATGTTTTTTTCATGACATATTTTCATTTTGTTCTGTTTTAGAGTTCAATATATTCCTCCTCTGGTTCCTGGGGATCCTACTCTCAGCAGGCTGGATACAGCATACACTGCCCTATGCAATCTGGAAACCAGTAAGTGAATACAAACTCACAAACACGTTTGAAAATACCTTGATGGTAGCTGAGAATATTGAAATTGGGCAATAACTACCCACAGGAGTTTCAGACAAGAGCTAACAAAATGCCCTGGGACTCTAAAGTATCACACAGTTATATGCAGTTATTATGAGTGAGTAGTTTGTGTTGAGGGTGTCTTATGAATGTTTTGCTAATGATGTGTTTATACAGTATTTGACTAATGTATTATTGTGTGAGAGACAGCCACATCCACATGGCAAACAAACACACTATATATGTAGATTCAGAAATAGACGTATAACTGTGCGCCGGTGCTTGAACTGGAATGTGAGTGATGCTGCTTCACTCTTAATTGTGTAAATTTTGGGCTATATTTGTGTTCAGTTATTAATGTGATGCTCTCCACTGTAATTGTGTGCTAACCCTAAAGGTCAAAGTTTTATCCTTTCTATGAAATGCTGTAAAGTGTTTGCACAGGGTCTAACGTGTTTCAGACACTTCTCATGATTTATTATGAATCATTAGATATTATTGGATCCCATTATTCCATTCCTGACACCTGAAGTGACCTAACACAATCAGGCCAGTACACCACTTTTAACCTGACATTACACCACCAGTTCACGTCATAGGGGATGGTCTCTTTTATCAGACCTCCTTCATTTCCTGTAGCGAGTGGCCTGCTGTGATAGCCTTACTAGGGGGGTTAATCTCAACATCTTGCAACTCCGCTCTGTTTTAATGACCTTGCTGCTAAATGAGAGATGTTTGTCTCTTTCCTCCTACGTGTGTGTTCGCATGTAATTCAAAGGCTATGCAACACCTTACACCTATACACCAGCTATGTATCATAAGCAGCACGTCTACAAAGCAGAATCAGCTACTGCAGACCATGTCTGTGTATACATTGCATCCGTCGAGCCACAGGATTGCTGTGCACTCAAATACGTTTCGACAGCGATCACAGTCCAATACACTATCAATGCAGCTGAAAGATTCACCTGAGCCATCTATCTGAATTAGTCAACATGCATTTTCTTACACAGCTTCCGTTTAGCTTTTGTGAATGGGTGTGTTTATTAAGATGGATGTTGAATTTAATGTTATTGACATTGAAAGGGACTCAATGTAAGAATCAAAAATTGCTTGTTAACAGTGACACCTGTGGCAGTTAAGTCAACGACAGTCAGCGTCCTGTTGCTTACGCTTGTGCTCGCACTAAGGACACACACAAGACTGAACGTGATTGATGTTCACACATTGGCAATAAAAACTATTTATACATTTAAAAAGTTACATACAGTCCCTTTTAAACGACATGTCCAGAGATAAAGCAAGATCAGAGAGCACAAAATATGTAAGCAAAAGAGACAGACTAAACTGAAACTACTGTCATGTAGTTCTTGTGTGTAGCAATGTCTGAGAACAGCCAAGAACAGGTATTAACTGTAATAGCAGATTCATATGAATCGGTCATATGTGGGTTTTCTGTAAGCGTGTCTGCATTCGTGCTTGGCAGTAACTCTGAACCACATATCACACTTGTGATACAGGTTTCTTTTCTTGTGCCAGAAAGCCCTACCATGATAACTATCAGTGTCACGGTATTGTTTTTACCAAAGCATACACAAATGGATGTGCGGATTAAATTTGAGATTTGTGTGGGTTAGTATATCTGCATACAGTAAGGACTTCTTGTTTTAAAGACCAACGAGTCAAAACTTCTAAAATGACTTGGATTTAGTCATCACTAAACCCGTGTCATACTAAACAGAACTCAGGAAGTGTTTGTTCAAGTAGTAGTGGTGTTTTGTTTTGCTCTTGCTGTCCGTGCAGCGTTTCTTTGAAAGTTCAAGCAGCAGATGACGTGAGAGCACGGTCTGTGGTTTTCAGGCTCACTCAAAGTAGAATTTTTTTTACATCAAGCTGGTTTTACAAGACCCTAATCTCACTCTCCATCTTACAATGCATACATGTCATGATCAAAATCATGATGTGTCTGTGGTTTTAAACAAGATCGGTGTGACTGAATATCATCTTGTGGCTTTATTAGTGGGTCATAAAGGTCCTCATCTAGCAAGAGCAATGGTTTGAAAAGGTGTTAATTCAGCATAATTCTCTTGTCAGTAAATGTTTTGTCCCAGAGCGACCAGACATGTTCTTTAACAAAGAACCATGACTCTAATCAGGAGGTCACTCTCTGAAATCATTTTTGTTGCAGCACTTCAGTAGTTTTTCATCTCTGCTCTCAGTTCAACCAAGTAAACAGGACAGACGGTTTAAAGCTCCAGCTTTTGCATCTCTTCCTAGTCCTGTTGTTCAGTATTTCTGATATTCAGCCAGGTTCTTTTTCACATGATGCTCCTCCTCTTCCTCCATGATCTACAAGCTGTTGCTCAGTACAACTGACTTGCACTATACATTCATGATGCAATTGATTGAACTTTAAAGCCTGTTATTGTCTTCTCACATGGCCTTTGAGAACAAGCAGAGGAGTGAATAGATCATCAGTAAGGAAAAATGTGAATGGGTCATTGCTCTGCTTGCACTGATTGATGCACTGACTGACTCACTTACCGCTGCACAGCAGAAACTATTCTCAGGAGTAGTGACAAAAATGTCACTGAGACTATGTAGAGTTAGCAGAACAGGAACAGGTCTTATTATAGGTCACAACACTGGAGTTTACAGAGCATCGATGTCATAACAGCAGCAACTCCTGTGCAACATAATGCAATCCAATACACTAGCCTTCTGAAAGATAGTATTTATTATAAAAACTGATCAGTTTTTGTTGAGACTGTGTCAAAGTGGTGTTGGTTCTTTTCCATATGGGTATCACATGGCGCCGTGTCGCTGTTCTGTGTTGCATGATACAAGGCGTTTTTTCCTAACTTCGGGTTAAGACCTCACATGGGGTCACTTGATATTCTTGTTCCAAGACTGATATATTGCTAATTCCATATGATTTTAACACCCATAATCCTCTTTAAAATAACACAAACCCCTTTTATTCATGTTTTGCTTATCTTTCCAGCGGATCCACTGGTTAAATTTTGTGGAACCAGCACCAAACTGTTGGAAAACAACCACAGAAACTTCTGTGCTTATGTGAACATCAAACTTGGCGGTTATGATTGATTATTCTGTACAGTTTCCACTGCAGGCATGTTGGAAATTGACCTACAGTTACATGAAAAAATGTAGATCAATTAAAACTTCTCTCTTCATTAATAACTCCCTTGAGACCATTCGCTCCTACCAATCCTTCTCCTGGTGTCTCCTGGTCTGGATGTTAACATCCTCAAACACGCTCAAAGCTGAACGTCAGCAGTTCACCCTCATATTCGCAATCTCTACTACTTAAAGACCACATTGTACACACCTGAAAAATGGTGTAATTCAGTAAAAAGCTCTGCACTGTTTATTATGTTAATGAGCTAAAATAGGTTGAGTTTTCCTGTTATTCTTATTCTGTTTTAAATCTTTTTTTCAAACAACAGTAACAGTTTGTGGTAGTATGGTTAGGTCTGTCCTGCACAGCTGAGTCTGGGTGTTTGTTTACAGCAAACAGACCAGAAATCTGCTTCTATTTTTATGTCTTGTTTATTTCTGATTGTCTATGACCAACTCTTAAGTTATCAATCATGAAAATACTGCAAACATTGTGTGCAGTATTTAAGGTTTACATTGTTCCGTGAATAAGAACTACGTTATATTACCTGATAGTGAACATCATTTCCTTCTCTATTATGGACTACATTTAAAAAACAAATTGTTAGAAATAACATCAGCGCTTCTGTCGTTTAACCATTTTCTTTTTGCCGCACCTCGACCATGAATCGAGGTGAGCTTTTTGATATCCTTAGGCTGCGTTCACACAAAATCAGGCGTTTTTCAAAACGTCAAGCCACCATTCATTTGAATGTGGGTTGTGCGTTTGGGCTGCGGTGGTTGGGGCCGCTAATCTTGCACGGCAGCTGGATTCTAACATTGTCATGAGATCACGTGAGAATCGCAGCATCAAATGTCACACGAAAATTTTGTCAGGCTACAAGTAATGCGCTTGTGTCCGGCTCGCCAGACAACGGACCAATCAGCGTCCTGTTAGTTTCGCTTTCGTTAGTTTGATTGACAGATGGTTCATCCAATCACATGCCAAGTATTTTTGAAAGTACCTTCCCTTTTCCAAACAGTTTCCAATGACGGCTTCTCAGATGGTTCTGAGAAACAAACCATCTGACGGGCAGGTTAAGGGATCGAAGGGGATGCAGAAAAAGTTGAAACGGAATCAACTTTTGGAGAAACGCAACCTGACGTCATGCTGCGGTGGCCAATCACATAACCAGCGATCAATGAGCCATTCAAATCAAATGGGTCAATCGAATGTGTGTCACTCAAATAGGCCATTTAAGTGACACTCCCACACCACCGCACAACCCTGTTCTAATCTCTGCAAGGCCTTATTTGGTGTGTTATCTGTTGTAGTGTGGTGTGGCGTGGTATGGTATGGTATGCAGCCATACTCCAAAATTTGGCTTGAACTGCTGCCTGCCCGTTCTCCGTTATTCACTGTTGATAGTGGCTGCAGCCAGACTGAAGTGTTTCCCAGTGCTATGAGTCAAAGTTCACTTACTGCATACTGTTGATGGCATAGAGAGATTGTGTTGGTTGTAAGGAAGAGTTCTTCCAAGGAATCTTAGTAGTTGGTTATTGTAGGATGTCATTGTTTACTGTATAGTCTCAGAGTGTCCAGTTAAATCTTTGATAAACATGTATTTCTGTGGAAGCGGCAATGCATGTTTATCAATCTGATGGGATGTGTTTCCTCACAATTTACTGAACCTTTGTCTTTTAATGACTACTGTTTAGGTCTGTTTAAATTACAGAAAAATTGGAATAGTCCTGCTGCTTACTTGAATACAAGGACATGGTAGCTATAAGTCTATATATATTTTTTGAAAATGCAAGGAGGGGTCAGTGGCACAATTTTTTTTTACTTCTTTGTTGCTCATTTCTAAATCGTAAAAAAGAAAAACCACAATTAATCTAGATCTGAACTCTTAATCACAAACTTAGTAAAAAAAAACAAAAAAGGCAGTGGAACATGCTGTGTGTTGCATAAATGGGGTAATTCTTATTTTTTCGTAACCCACAAAAGCAGTGACACAGTGCTCTTTCCGTTATTCTCTTTATCATAAAAGTTGTAGTTTAGGGGTGGAATTTTGCTTTATTAGGGTATGTCTGTCTTTGTCTTAACAGTACTTGTTCAAGACCTACATTTATGCATTATCCCTGCTAATATAAGGTGTAAAGAATTATTTTTCTTTTCAATTTGAGCTTTATTTTCCATGTTATTGCAAGTTCTACTGCAGGTGATGTGTTGAAAGGATGTTGGTTAATTGCAAGTTTAGTCTGTTTTGAACAACAGTACTTCCGATGAACAAGCAAGATAAAACTTTATGACTGGCCTACATTATAATGTATGAATCATACAGTGGTTGCAACACTTTAAGTCCCCTTATTATGAACTTATTATGAAGAAATAAAGCAGACCTTTGTAAAATGTTTGTAAAAGTAAAATTACATTGTTACTTGCCTGGCTAGTATGTTTTTAGCCTCTCAAAGTGAATGTGAAACAATGACAAGGTTCAACAGATGATCTGTACACAGCTACATCCTGCGTAGTATGGGAAGGCTCCATGGACACAAACAGTAAGTCAATCAGATCCTTTAGCTGTGAGCACCAAACCGGCTTTGTGTTGTTGGAAAGCAGCTAATGTCATCCTGCCAAGACTTCTGCTGTAATAATATCGCTGTCATATCACTGTTGGATGAAAGGACAGGAAGGGGATTTCCAGTGTGGATGATTGTTACCATTCTCAGCGCTATGATGTTTCTATACAACCTCATGCCTTTGAATTTATGTTCACCGCTCATCATGATTACAATAGTTAATAGTCTCATTTAACTTCAAGGTTCAAGGTTTTCATATTTGTCAATTCCAGCAAAGCAGTCATTGGCAATAAAAATCTTTGCTTGTAGGTTCCTTCAAGATTACTCATAAAATATGTATATAGAGAGGGGAGATGACACAAGTAAAAGCAAAAGCAAAATGATAATCTAAGGCTTAAAATACTGAAGTTAAAATATAAGGCTTAAATATAAACAAGTAATATATGTACATAGAGGTTTAAAGAAGAATGTAGTATGTAATGAGAAGCACTAAAAATATATATATACATAGGTGTAAACAGGAATGTAGTATGTATAGAGAAGTAATAAATATGTATTTATACTGTGTATATATATTTATACATACACACAGAGGTGTAACAGTTTGTAAAGCGATGTGTAAGGTATATAAAGGTTCTTATTTGCTTGATTGCAGAAAGCAGAACCATAGCAAATATCCCCCCAAAAGTTTGAGTTTTCACAAACATTTGTGCATTTATGATCACTATTCCTTTATTATGTGTAAAAACCTCAACAGTGACCCTGATGAAGACCTGTTAGTCGCAACACGTTGGTCATTTTAAACAATTATGACCATGTAAAATAAAGGCATTTTAATTTTGTACAAACCCTACAGTGTGCCTTGGATCATTTTTGAAGGAGACTTGTAGTTTTTTGAGATCATATTCTACCCATGCAATGAGCCTTTCACAAGACTGAATAAGCACAGTACACCCAAAAGATCCAAAGAGCACCTGTATGTAACTACCACAAAGACCTAGCAGCACTTCTTCTAAGTTGTCTTCATGTCCCAATGAAAAATTTTTGTTTTCATCTCAACCCAGTGATATTTATGGTTATCTAAAAGATGATGCTGAATTTTGAAAACAGATTCTCACCAAAAATAGAACATTTGAAACATGGACACGGTTAAATATCAAATTTTGCTGCATGTTGTTTGGAGAATTCGACAAAAAAAAATCACAGGAACCATGTTTTCATAGACTTGCTTCTGTTGACTGTCTAAAGGCTGCCTTTTTCATCCTCTCGGTGTGTTTTGAACTTAAATCAATCAGTCTCACTGATCTTTGGCCCGTGCTTGAGGACCCAGAGCCAAATCCTGTGAATAGCTTTAGCCAAGCTCAGTCCCTCTGAGCCTGAGCCCTGCCACATGATTGGATGAGAGGAACATGGGAGGTTACAGTTCCATCTTAACACAGGTTTAGTTTTGCTTTCATTTTGAGTGAATGTCCACCACTGTCAGCGAAGTTGGTGGTTACTTTATGATGACTTGTACTCAGGAAGAAACTGAAAATATCTCATGTTGGGAATACCAGGTGTCGGATCTTAACATTTGGCTGAGGTGAGAACGGTTGGAAATAATGAAAGTTGATCCTTGGATCCTCACAGCGGGTAGGAGCTGTGCCTGTCCACCATTCTTTGACTCTCTCTCTCTCTCTCTCTCTCTCTCTCTCTCTCTCTCTCTCTCTCTCTCTCTCTCTCTCTCTCTCTCTCTCTCTCTCTCTCACATTTAAGCCTCTAGCACTGTCTGCCTGTCTGACATGATATATGTGTTTCTATTATCCCTCTTGTATCTTTGACAGTTGAAGTTGTTGGATTTGAACACCTGGATTCTTAGACTTTGATTTAGAAAGACAAGAGTATATTGCTTAACTCCACTGGCATCGGTCCATTCCATAATTACATTTCCAGACCGTCGCCAACAAACAAAACTGAAAGCGTATTCACCCGTTAGGTCTGTGTGACGTGTTGGAATTGCTGATAACACCATGATGCAGTAGAATAGTTTTAGATCAGTAAGTATTACAGTACTAGGTTAAAAAAAACGCATCCTGTGTGACACTCGACCACTTGATCACATGAGATGCTTTTCAGTGCTCAACTCAAGGCTCTGGTTGTACTTGGCAGGTGTAAATGTGTGTGACTGTATGAGGGTGAAGAAAACAGCAAGTGTCAATGTGACTTGGAGAATTAGCTGTGAAACAAACTAAATCTCTTTTTCCCCCTCCAGGCAATACCACTTGAACAGCAGCACTACCACCACCACTCCGGATGTGCCCATGGACATGTACTCGGGATTCCCTGACGTGGACTTTTCCAGCCTCAACCTCCCTAGGAATGGAGACTTCCCCCAGGTTTGTTTCATATATCTGTCGAAACTGACAATTTAAAGTGCTTACAAGAGCCATTATTAAAACACTGTTAGGCCCTGTACAGACCTGGTATTAACATACGTCCTGAGTGATCGGATCACAAGTGGACAGCTCTAAGTACAGGTGTGAACGCACTCAAGACACATTGAGATCTGAGCGCTCTTACCACATTCAGAAGTGGTCTGGGCCACATATGATCACATTCTTTTAGCAGTGTGTACGTGAATGTGTCCTGAGCCACATTAAGGACCGCCTACTCAACGGGTCTCACTGCGCTCCTCATGTGAATAGCCAGGCAGACGCAAGCACTTGTCTGCCTCGCAGCATGGAAACAGCCTCTTTGCTCTACTGTATTCTGTCGGTGCAACAGTATTTTATTAAAATATATCTTATTTATAGGCTACATAATCTACAGACTAAGCACGGGAAGTGCATTATTATCATGCTGTCTGAGATGTGTCTGTGTTTTTGTCCCAGTGCTTTGCACATGGCGTACGCCCGTCTGCTCGCT